>KN726872.1:0-13784 GCA_000816745.1 Ancylostoma duodenale
ACACACACACACACACACGTGACACACAAAGTAAGCCCGTTATTATAAGTCATGATAAAAAAAGATCTTGGTAGACGATAAGTTTGCTCTTGATACCCGTCAAAAGCCACTGTGTTGTTTTTGGATTCTTTGTTTCTGGACTCCTGTTGTGTAAAGGCAACCCACTTCAGGGCCGCAGCTAGCTGCACCAGCTCAAATGCCACATGTGCTCTCTTCCTTGGATGAGCTAGCCCTCTCATTTGGACCTCACGCTGAGCGTATCGAGAAACTTGTATTAGACGACGTAAGTTTCAAGATTTTCTCCTTCCATAGGGGTAGCGCTTCAAAAGTGGAGACAGTGGTGTATTCGTGCCTACTGATCGCGTGTCTCGTGCACATTTCCATACACTGCACGTTTTTCCCTGCTCTTTTTTCCTCCAGTCGTCCCATCAACTGTGTACCTGACCTATGAGGTATTTGATAATGTTTCTGAAAAGGGCTGTACCAATCTCCCCTTTTTTGAGTGGAAGGGTTCACCAGGGTAGGTGCTTCGCTCTTCCAACCCTGTCACTCAGCGATGTTAGGCAGGAATAGAAAGACATATCATATTTTGCTCGAGATTTCGTCTATCTGAATGAGCGGGAAGCTTTGAATATTCCTGGGAGAATTCATGAATCCCAACAGTGTTGAGACGGAATAAAGATTAATTTTGTCTTCTTTGTTTTTGAGTGGTTCTATGAAAGTTTACAAGGATCGAAAATCACACTTTTCCAAATAAAACAGTACGGATGCAACACAAGAGATAGTCTACCTCTAACCAGTTCCTTTCAGTTGAATGCTGACCGGTTATATCGCGAAAATCATGCTCCGTCTGCTAAAGGCGAACCTATGCAGGTGCTAGAACGACGCTTACGGGTGAGTTAGTCTAAATAGCAAAAGTTCAGCTTTCCTTCCTGTGAATATATGTATGTCCTGGAATTTAGATAGGCGTTCACAACAGCTTCACGTTTCTGTTCGAGCCATTGGTGGTTCACTTGTCCTCGCTGGATGAGCAACTGCGAGGATCACACTCACTTCGACGAAAAGGTCGACCAATGAGCAGGAGCAGTAGTGATATAAGGCATGTTATCATGTTTAAGGATCGTAAAAAATACAAAACGTACATGCTTACATAATTCAATTCACAAGCTAAATCCTTCTTTTCTGCGCTTCCGAAATGTCTGGGGTAGAACGCGTCCGTAAATTTCCCTCTACGCTTGCTTCTTCTTAACTTTGTTGGTATGGTAAATAGTTGTATGGCGCACATTTCAGTGCACGAAAATAAATAAATAAGTGAATATGGTTAGTTGTGAGAATGAGATGTTCTTTTCAGGTCGGAGATGAACTCGTTATTCGTGAGGTCGCGCGTTTCATTGCCAAAAATGGCAGATGACGATCGGCTAGTAATTGTCTTCGCCCTCGATTATCTTTTGGGTCTTCGTTCCAACGATGTGAGTTTGAGCTATATTTTGATGACATTCAAAAAAAAAACATATTGTTAAAGCAATCTAAACCGTTTTAATGTTGATTCGAGAAAAAACCCAGGTCGTTGACTGAAACGTTCATTGATTTCTGACTTCATATCCATAGCTGGATCCAATACCTTTAAGTCATCTGTAATCACTCTAATATCCTTTGAATTTTCGGATCTAGCCACTTTTGGCTTCTGCTTCCTTCCTACGACAGTGCTCCACACAGCTTTTATTTTCAAAGTACATGCAATCTCAAAGTTTGATATGGAATGTTTGCAGAAAAGCATCCTGTACAGTCAGTCCGTAATCATCTGCTGGGGAGCTTGGCAGCCGTTCTCGAATCGCTCACAACTGCAAACGAATGGACGGGTTCAGGCATCAGGTTAATACGTGGTTTTTTCGTACTGTAATAGTAGTACAATAATAATAGTAGCAGTAGTGATGTAGTAGTATAAAAAACGAGCCTTGTGTTTTCTCATATGTTCCATCAGAAATACATTACAGTGTCGCTCATTGGTGGACCTCGTCCCAATCCTGAAGAGAGTCTGTGCTTCAAAAATCTACTCCACTTGTACCGTAGAGATGACAGCGTATTCACTGAAAGTGCGCCTAAAATCACCATTCAGTTCAACTTTGTTTTGGAGGATACGGTAAGGATAACAGCTTTTCTTATTGGATAGAGAGGTCAGAAGCATTGGTTTCAGCGATCATACGACTCCTTGTCACGCTCCACGATTCCCACGCCAGCACCACGTCGAGAAACCATCGATGCTGAGGATACTGACAAAGAGAAGCCATTGTCACCGAAGAAGCCTGAGCTGAAACGGGATGAGTCGGAGGCGACTGACAACGAGGACTTACTGCCACCTATTTTCACCAAGGTGTGCACTTGCTATAACTAGGGAGGCGTTGTATAGTGGACCTCTCAACAGTGAGCAAAAACATTAAAAAAAACAGTTTGGTTTCTGCCATTTTTGCTTTATGTCCCACTGGAAGTGAGTACTAGGAATTCTACAAATGCGCAGTGTGCTGATTATGTCCCCAAGAGATTGTTTTACTTTATATCTTGAGCAAAAAATATTTTTTCACACCAACTTTCCTCAGTGAAAAGGTTTTTGTATGTATGCACGAGACTATGCTAAGTAGTTTCGATCCCTTCTCTGCGTCTCCTTATACCCGCTTGTTTTTTTGCCGAAAAAAAGGTCAGTTTCAGAAGCCCACGCCCGTTACGACCCCCAAGCTGCACCAGAAAATCGACAGCATTATTGAACAAGAGTCGCCACGACAGAATCTGCCAGTTTCCTATGTGCTACCCGTCAAGGAGGCCAGGTACTTTTCCAAGAAGTTTTATTCTTACTGTCATTGTGGGCACAGTCGCATCTCAAAATCGTCCGTGGGATTTCCATACGAAAAAAAAATCACCGGGCGGGGTTTCCACGCCATGCACTCCCTTGCTGGTAGTGGCAATTTTTGTGAATGACACCTTCTTTCAATATTTTATAAAACGAAAGCAAATGGACAACAACTCCATTGAAATCGATAGTTGTTATGTAGGGAAAAATTACCGCAATAAAGCATAGTGTATCTGAGAAAAAAAAAACGGCCGAGAAAGGTATACAATGAGCACAAATACGCGACTACAGGCGGCCTTGTAACGGGATTGAATGACCCTTTTTCTGGCCATTTGCATGACAATAAATTAATGAAGACTTCAACAATCAACCTTTCAGGATTTCCAATGTACCACGCTCGGTCTATGCATTCTTGTCCAATGTTCAGGTGTGTTGGTTCTCCAAATAATGTAGTCGCAAAAAGACAGTCACCTTTTTCAGTTCCCGGGCATCTTTGACCGCGATGGTGGTCCACCAACATTGATTGATGTCTCCGCTGGCACAATTCCGAATCGTGCAGTAGAAATGAACGATCCACTTGGCACGAATGAGATAATCGTGCAGTTTATGGCTTTCAAGTGGTGGGTTATGTACATATTTCATTCGATGTAAGGATTGCGTTTTTAACTTTGTTTGACCATACGCACCCCTACGGATAGAAACAGAGAGCCGTGGCAAAAAATTATTCTCGCAGCTATGCGCATTAAAATGGATAAAAATGGATTTTTGAGTGAAAAAAAAAACCGAATTTCACTTTCCTGTAATGCATACTTCGTGTAAAATTCTATTTCAAGAATCTGTAATTATCAGAAACATTCCATGTCTAACACTCAGAGTTAAAAAAGTTGTAAAATTTAGCCAGGCAAGTACATATGTACATAGTTCTGTTTGGTTTTTTTTTTTTGCAAATTTTAGCAGCTTTTTAGCAGTTTTGGATGTAGAATTTTTCCGATAATTAGAGATTTTCTCGGAGACCAAGTTTTACCGTAATGGGTAAGGCGTGATCCAGCTTCCGTACTCTACCAACTCATTTCCATTCATGTTGCAAGAATGTCCTCTTCCTGGTCTTCTAATGACGTATTTGCAGCCTTCACAAACATGATGCGATGCCGGTGCGTAAAGTATTCTTCACGCTGCAATTTTATCGCTTCCAGCAGGTTACTACAGAAGAGTGAGTGATTTTTGGTAGACTCCCATGTAGCGAACTTCCTTATTTTGAGCGAGATTCTGGCTGCAAAAGCCGATTTATGGATTTCCTGGTGTTTTGAGAAACCTGGGAAAAAACATTGTAAATCAGAAATCAGTCTTAAATTATCCCTACCGTTGACCTAATGCTTTTCAGACTTTTGCTCTCGGATTCCAGCAGTACCAGTAATGACCCCAACGTATTTAAACGCCTAAACGCAAACGGCGAGGAGATCGTCGAGAGCGGATCTGGATTTATGGTGAGATCCATGAACAGTTTTCTTTGTCGTCTGTCTGAATAGCTTTCTTTATCGTCGTAGGTGATAACTGATCAATACGGTCTTCCACCGGGTTTTTCTGAGACTGGTACAGTCAGGACTAAATAACGTGTTAGAATAAGGATTCGAATGAATATTAGCCTTAAAGAGAAGGTTTCACAACTTTGGAAGAGGAATAAGTTGAGCTGCAGAACTGCGTTTTTCTCGAATAATCGAACTTTTGAATACTTTAAGCGGCTACTCATACATTTAAACCTTTATTCTACTATATTTTCTGATTTTGTGTGTAGAAAAATGCCATGCCTTACGAACTTCAAACGGCCACGTGCAAGGGACGGGACCGCGGCGCGCCGTGGCTTTCGAGTTCTTTGCGGTTGGCGGAGGCAGACAACCAGAGCGAACATGCAGAGCCTCTGTGTCCCTGTCCGAGAGAGCGGCGTCGCGGTCCCGCCCCTTTCGCTTGGCCGTTTCGAGTTCCATGTATGCGGTAAATATTTCGAATCTCATGCTTTTCATTTCATGACGTCATTGCGGAGAATTTAGATAAAATTCCTTGTGGACCGCCAAAGACAGACCGAGAATGATCGCGACGAGTTCATCACCTACTTGTGCTCGAACTCACTCTGTATCGAAGCTTGGGATGCTGAATCGCTGATGCTTCTTGGAGCCAGTTATATTCCACTTCAGGTTAAGCCTCAGCATCCTTATGCAGTTTATTTAGTAATACAGTTATTGACGATGTTTTCAATCAAGCATGAGAATTCAGAGTTTGCTACGGAATGGCAAGGAAGCCGTGCAGTGCACTGTACAGTGTCCCGTTGTGTTCAGCGCTCTGCCAGGAATGGTACGAGTGGCAGCGTTACTGTACGTGCGCCTCGCCAATATAGGCCATCCGTCTTCTAATCAGATAGGTATATCAAGTTTTGATATTTCCTTTCCTTCGATGCCTTTATTTAAGCCTTTTACGCTATTCATTGCTTTTGGAACTACTCCAGTACTCGGGATGAACCTTGAAAAACGGACAATGACTAACAGCGCGAGTCATTCTTCTGGTCATTTCTCGCCTATCCTAAATGATTAGGGGAATTTCGAGATCCACCTGGATATTCGGTTTTCGCAGCCTACCTAGGAGAATGAAGTGATAATATAAGTGGTAGTAATGGCTTCATGGAAATGAACGATATTTCTGCAAACTCTGACTTTTTATTCTTCTATTTATTTGCAAATTTTCCGAGAAACTCTGAAAAATTAATTTATATGGGAAAACCACCAATTTCGGTGAAGATGTTGTTTATTCACTTCCTTATTTATAAAATACTAAAAGTGAGTACATTTTCTGAAAATGAAAGGGATATTTACATCTTTGAGAAGTCCGAAAGGAAATTCCAATTTAGTGAGCAAAGAAGAGGTATTTCATTGAGTAAAAAAACTTCCTTTGTTAGTTCCTTCTCTGCTCCATCCGTGCATGATTTCATAGTATCTTCACATCGTTCTAGCTTTCATAGCTATCGTGAATTGCAAATCCTACTTCCTGCTTTTTCTTTTTTTATGTATTGACTTATTGAATACAGTATATTGAGACTGCATCTGAGGTCGAACAGAGCTACACATGTACATTTGTTCAGTTTGTAAAACTAATTTTGGTCCATAAACTCAGCTCAAAAAAGACTATAAAAACAAATTTTATTTTTCTTTCGTGCACAAGCCACTGCCTTATGTTTGAAGAAAGAAAAACTAAGAGGAAGTTAGCTAGCTCATTTGTGTATTCCCCATTGCGCATCTTTAAAAATAACCAACAAATTTCTCTTTGCTGCGCTAAATACGGAAATGGTCTGGTCACATTTCCCGAGGGAAGGTGGATGTTTGTCAAGCGCGCGAGTCCGCTTTGTACAGAGGGTTTCAATGCATAAAAATGCTCTCAATGCAGACCCTTGACTATATGGCCTTGGCTGAGTCAGTGGCAGTGATGTCCACAGATTTCCTGCCTAGGGCGGCCAGGTGACCTGGAAATGCCCTGAAACATTTCCACCCAACAAGACGAACGGTTGGACTGCTAGGTGAATATGAAATCCAATGGGTAGAGGTTCTTCTCCTGAAGAGGTTTTTTTCAACCACCTTAGGTTCACTTATGGACTATTTTTATTGTCACTTTGTTAGGCTCGTGAGAGCGACCACAGATACACCCATAAGGTGCCAATGTTGTTGGAAAAATGCTGTTAAAAATGGAATTTTGTTCCTTTTTGTTCTATTCTGCTGAGTTCTTCATACGTATCATGTTTTTTTTTGTTGCAGAAGTCTTTTTTTTACTCTTCCACCTCATTTTTCTATCTGAACAAGGCCTTTTTTGAGTGGAATGAAGTAAACAAAAAAGGAAAGAAAGCTTTTTCGTTATGATTCGTCACCTTACATTTTCTTCTCGTAAATTTAGCGTTTGAGATTCTTTGGTGTATGTACATGGTGCTATCAGAATATATTTATTATCAATATATCTTAAATATACACCTAATAAATAGTCGTATACGATTTACGCGTAGGTCTCAGTCACCAGTTCAAACACCGGTTGTGGCCACTCTGTGGGTTCGTTCTCATCAGGCTTGATAAACGGGAACTCAATAAGATCTTTCGATCTGTCGACGGTTGGCTGGGAGGGCTGGATGCTTTCTTCTGGTTGAGCGGGCTGCTCGGGTTGGGAAGGTTGTTGTGGCTGCTCAGGTTGCTGTGGCTGCTCAGGCTGCTGTGGCTGTTCAGGCTGTTCAACAGCTACTGGAAGAGCAGGCAGGGCGGCTCTGGAAATCCATGTTTTCTTCAGGGAATGCGACAAATTTGAATAATGGGACAAATTTTGAACTTAAGCTCACCTAGCTTCTCTCTCGATCTTGTCAGCCAGCTTGATCTTCAAGTTCTGGAGCGATCGTCGCTTGCGGCCACCACCACCGCAACCGCAACATCCGCAGCCGCATCCGCATCCGCAACCGCCACCTCCTGGAAAAGAAGCTGTTATCTCTTTGGGAGCTATAGAACTCCCCAGAAAGTTGTATCTTCCCTGCAGGTCTAGAATATGCTCTAAAAGAATCTACCATAAAGAAAGTTTCTTGTGTGTTTGTGCGCATTTCGTGGCAGTTTTTCCAGGTGCCCTGGGTGAAATTCGCTTATTTCCTCCCGAAGAGCTTGTAAGTTCCGACTTTTCGTGTCAGTCGCAAGCTCCTCGGAAAGATTCTTAGTTTTCTGTACTGGAGGTGTTTTTTCGATCACTGTACCTCCTCCGCAGCAGCAGCATGGTCGACAACAGCAGCATGGACGGCAACATGTGCAGCATCGTGTGCAGCAGCATGTTCTGCAGCAAGTACAGCAACATCTAAATTTGAGGAGGGAGATTAGTAGTACTTCTTAATCAGCTTTAATTATAAATTATGATTTATTTTGGGTCAATGTATGTCTAGCCTGCTTTTTCCTTACAGAAAGCATTGACATTAATGCTTGCTGTCCACTTTTGGTCAGAGCCAACTACCATTTGGCCAAAATTTCCTAGGAATCCCCCATCCGCGGAATTTTTTCTTAGAAGTTCATGAGAAGCAAATTGTTTCTTCGGGAAGAGGTTAACTAGAGAAATTTCGGGACAAGCAGGCTACCCACCTCGGTCTACAGCAGCAGCATCCACATCCACAGCCGCATCCGCCTCCTTGTCTTTTTACTCTCGTGGAATCTTCTGGATCGGAGAGGGTGTCGATGGCAGTGGTGATGTTGAGAGTAGCAAGAGCGGTAGCGGAACTGTCGAGGACGGCATCATTTGAAGGGATTGGCAAGGCCTGGAGTTTTAGGAATATGCTTGAGAAGTGCAGAAACGTAAAGGCAAAACACTTTTAAGTACTTTTGCCGCTTTATTTTGTTTATTAAAGTTGTCCTTTATTTTTCTACATTTTTATCAGATGACTCATTTATTTCTTTAAGAAGTTGAAAGAGAGTACACTATGAATGAGAGCTTTCATTGTGTAGATAACAAACTAGAGGAGGAACCCATTGTTTTGGTAGCAAGCCGAAAGAAAATCAGAAGAAAGGAGCACTGAGCCTAGAAATGGCACTATGGGCGAACACTGCGATTGGCCACTTGGATAAATTGACCAATAGTAGAGTTCGGCCACCCAGCCCTTTCAAGGTACTACGCTCCACACCCAAAATTAACTGCTACCTAGATTTATGAGATGCTAAGGCTAATAATTCGCGAACTGTGCTGAGATTATGGAGTTCCCGCTTGGGAGAAATGAAGGGCCTACGTGAATATTTATGATTGGTTAATGTAGAAATAATGTGGGTAAAGGGAAGAGCAATTTGAAAGCTTATCTACAAACGAATTTTTCTACCCGTTGACACAGAAATTACTTTTTTTTGCACAAAATCAGTTGATAGGCGGTGCTTTAGCAGCAGCAAAAGTATGCTAATGTATTAAAACAATACGACACTATTCAAATTCTGGAAAATTCCAGGCGATCTCCTTACCTGCAGTTGTACCAGATACAACACAGAGACTGAAAATCCAATAAGCAGTGATTTCGCTGTAATAGCCATTGGAATATTCGAGTGGATGAAACTCTCGATGTCCTTCCTCGAAAATCGCCAGCCATTTATACGGTTTTTGTGGCGCTCTGTGTCTCTCTTCATCACACGCTATTTCTGCATTGGTCCAGACCAGACCACTGCCGATGCGAATTGTTTGGCTGCATGTCATCCATGCGCCGGCTACTCGACCAGCGCCGCCGCCGGCGGCGCTGTCAGAAACTCCGGAAACGTTTGCTGCGCAAAAATCAGCGCGCAAATAGGCCGGCGCGAAATCCGGTGTTTTCCTGGATTTGGTGGCGATTATTGGGTTATGTTTGGTTCGGGGTGCAATCGCTTGCTTCTTCTATGCTCAGCATTTTCATATTCAATATAGGCTGGTTACGATAAACATAGCATTTTTCAACTCTTTTTTTTGGATCAAAATTTGATGGGTTACACCTTTTTAAGGGGCTCATTAACAGAAAGAAAGCGCATTACTCAATGGGTAAGTAAATAGAAAGGGGTAATGGGTGGACATTTTCTTGGAAAGATCGTGGATCGTGATTTGAGACCGTTTCGTACTATAAAAATATTTCATGCCTGCGGCGTGCGCTGAAATATTCTTTATAACATGAGTTTCCAATTTTCCATGCTTTTTATAAGTGTAGGTATCCAAAACATGGACTACTAATAACCCCTCAGAAATGGATATACTAGAAAGTTCTTTTAAAGGAATGGAGTATTTTCTTGCGTTTTTTTTTGCAGTCATATTTCATGGAAATCGTATGTGAACCAGTATTTTTTCTATAGCAAGATCTCAAGCTATTTTTCTATATTTCTAACTGAACCGCTCCTGTTCCAGACCTGGTCCACAGTCGAACCACCTGCGTGGTAAATCGTCGGCTCAAAGGACTCGGTGAAGAAGGCCCCGACATCTATCGAATCCGTGCCAAGCCGCTGAATCCGGCGCATGATAGCAATTTGCAGAAGTTCTTATATGCTCAAAGGTAGGTTGAGCTAGTTCTCAACGCAGGTCTTAAGCAGATTTTTCAACTTAATTTTTTTTCTTTGATTACCCTCAGTTTTATTCATGTTTCAAAAATGCTTCTGTACTAACTCCCTCTGTGGATATGTAAGAGTAGGGATAAGGTTCACCCACTACGAAGATTTCTACCCTGTTACAGTTAAAACTAATTTAACTTCTTGCTTGGCAACAGTTAGCATTGGCTCACAAGTTTCGTGCTGTTTCACACGCTATTGACATCGCAAGTAAAAATGGATGAATAGCTTTCTCTATGGCTTTTGTTCTCAAAGTGGACCATAAAATTTGACTTGGTTCGGTGGCTAAACAAAATAAAAAATACTACAATATCTCTAAGAATTCTAAAAATTATCCTTCTCGTTCATGGGATCTCAAAGTTGATCCTCAATTCCTATTTCTTGTCTATCTAAGGCTAGGGAGGTGCATAATTGTCATTTCCAGGCTGGATATCCAGCAGAGATATGAGGAGATCTTCGATGAGCAGAGCTATGATCGAATACGACAATGGGAGAAACTCAAGCACGGAATCGTTCCAACGCAGCAAAAGGTTCCCCAATATTCTTCCTCGGTAAATGTTCTGGTAACAATCCAGGTAACAAAGACTTTTCCAGGCCACAGTGAAAAAATTCCTCTTTGAAGAGGAGTTGGAAGCATATCGAAAGCTGCGGAATCAGAGTAAAGCTTCGAAGCTTCTCGAAGCTGTTTTCCAAGGTGCGAACTCACCACTTAATCTTCAATGTAATTTCTGGGTTAATCAAGAAAAAAAAAAAGAAACTCATGCAGATTTGTGTCAATATTTTATCATAGATTCTTCTAACAGGCATCACCTCACGCCATTACATCTTCCCGAGTCTTGGCGAGAAGGTCTTCTTCGAATATCTGCTGCAGAACACCTATCCAGAACCGATTAACTGTATCATTGAAATCGATGAGCCAGGGCTGAGGTAATCATCAGCTCGACTTGTCCGCAAATCTTGAAATTTTCCTTATTTATACTTCCCTGTTCAGCATCGTTACGGATCAGGATGAATGGGCGTTCTACAAACGTGCAAATTTTCTGGAAACACCTATGGAAAAGAACTTAGTGCTGCAGAATAGCGGACACATGGAGATTTTCTTGAAACCAATGGAGTCCGTCCATGTTCCGTTTCTTTACGATGACCTGAAGGCCACGAAGCAGCCGGAAGGTCAAATGATCTCAACAAAGGTAATTTTAATTTTTTATATATTTGCGCAATTATTCTGGAAGGAAAATGTAAGCAAGATGTGAGAAACGTTTAGTAACTCTTTTCCAAATGTTTTTCGTATTTTGTCGTTCGTGGTGTTACTTTGGAAAAATGCAGATTATTTTGCCAACAAATCATCTGCACGAGTTCAATTGTCAAGCGGTCGGGATGCAGCGAAAATTTCCGGAATTTTTGTTGAGTGTTGTACAAAGAAATAATGCATAAATTTTAGGTGACACATATAATTTGTTAGCTCAGAAAGGACCGATGAAATAACTTTGTTCGCAATTACAACCGCGCTGGTTCCATCGATGGGAGGACGCCACAGGATGCGTCGTGGATGAGATTTTACTAAGTGGTAGTAGGGAAACATCAAAGTGGAAGGAATCACACCATGTGTATATCAAAACTTGCAGAAAAAAGGGCAAAGATTAGATCAGCTGGCCAACATCGAGCTAAGGTCGTAAATTCAGGCAATGTTACTCCATCGGCCCTCTGTGAACTAAGAGACTATAACTTGCTTTAGATATGCGTCAAAATAGAACCTTCCGAAATTTTTCTAAGAATCATCATTAGAAATTTTCAGGAAATTCAGAAAACGCAGTGATTTTTAACGTTACCTATTACTTTAACAGTTTATCTAGAAACTCCAAATGGTAGCGAATTTCTGACGATCAGACAGATAACAGTGAACAAAATTCAACTCTGAACCCACGTCTCGTTTTTCAGGTAATATTCCGCAGATGGGACAACTCGTCCGCAATCTCGATCCTGGACCTTCGAGTCGAACGTCGTCCGTATGCGCTGAACGAGACATATCGGCTCTTCAACGAGGCTGCATCGAACTGTGAGAGGATCATAAAAATTCGAGGAGTAGCAAGTGTGTCTAGGAATGGTTCAGTTGTTCCCAGTTGTTTTGAGCCTTAGTCAATCTACTAATTTTTAGATGACCGAAGAATTGGAAGTGTACGGTGCTTGGACCCGAGCGCAAAGGTCCTGTTGCAACATCGAGGCGTTGAACAAGAGTTGGCAATTACGGTAGAGTGATATTTGATTCCTTGTGTCAATAAACGAGAGGTCCTAAGTTCCAATGTATGGTGAACTAACTTATCCATGATGTCACCTCCACTGCATGCGTTCGTCCGCGATTCGTGCATCTGATCCCACACGAGCACTAGAATGGTAAAACGTCCTATTAATTAAATATGCGCAAAGTTATCAAAATTCTGGTGCTGTCGATAAGGACAGCAAAATAGAAGCTTTTCTCTCCTGCCCATCCCTCCTATTCTACCGGTGCTCAAATTTAACTTTCGTTGTTCATGCCAAATCCACTCATCGTAGAAATGAGCTCGTCTCATGTACCTGGCACAAAGTATAAGTGGGCCGTAGAAACCATCCGTTAGGATTGGAGCGCACCTACACAAAAACGCAGGATTCATACTGTCACCGAAGCGGATAAATGGGTCGTGCCAAAAACCTGTCCGCCTTGGGTATGCTCCGCCCTTTGCGGCTCAGCCACGCCGCTCGCGTCCATACACAGTCATAACTAGGCATCCATAGATATAAACAACCATGCATACACCTTTGATTAGCAGATTTTCTTGCTGAATTTGCACGAGAGAAGTTTGGGAGGAGGAAACGAAGTCGACTGCATGGCGCATACGACGAATGGGATTGATCAACGTCGACCACTTTATCTTCCATGCTTATCATTTTTCAGGATTTTATAACTGGGTCGTCGCTCTTCAATTCTCTCAATTTTTTATTACTATCATTGAAAAAAAAACTCTTGTAAAATGTAAGTTTTCGTTAAAAGAACAAGAATTTAAGTTTAGGCCTACGCCGGTGAGCCAACTAGCATACGAATGCTGTTGGTGCTCTTGTACGGGGATAGGTATGGGTACAGGTGAGTCACATACATTAATCCTATGTTTCCGTTAATCTAATTTAGTTCTGTTGGATTAATTTTGTAAACAGGTTACTGTCCACATGGCGGATAATGATCCACGCAATGCAACGGCTCGATCTTCACAGCACAATGGGGCAATCAGTAAAAATTCCCATCACTTTGAAAAGGTATGTACAGTGCGCTTCGGAAGGATGAGATCACCTATAAATTCGGGTTTCTCTCTGATCATGGAGGCTTGTAAGAGTCATTGTCACCAGATTCCTGTAGCATAAGGCAAAAAAAAAACCCGAAAATAATCCATAGTAAGGTGCGGAAATCGTGTTGAATTGTGCGATTGCGCCACAATTTGCATCATTTACAGTTTCTAACGTCTTTATTATGTGTCACTTTATTATGTGTTACTGTTGCATACTTCATAATAGTATTTTTTCTTTGTATTTTGCAGTGGTGAGCGCAGAAATGCCCAATCAGAGGGTGAAGGTGTACGAAAAAACCGAGGTTTTGGTTGGCCCCAATGCCCTTTGGACTATGAATAGTTAGATGCAACTGATTCATTACGAATAATCTCTTTAAAGGGTTTAGGCTTAGCTGGTAGTTGTGTTTATTAAAGTGATAAGGGCCTACCGGTGTATAAAAACAGAATGAAAGGTATGGTCGAATCAGACACGAGTGTAATAGAATGAGGACGTTGAACTGGAGGGAAATAATATGCATCTGAGTCGCAGAAGGG
>KN726872.1:13884-33329 GCA_000816745.1 Ancylostoma duodenale
GGCGCACCCTTATCACAGCAGTGAACCCGTCTCCCCCCACTTTGGGCGCCGGCACACCCTTATCACAGCAGTGAACCCGTCTCCCCCCACTTTGGACGCCGGCACACCCTTATCACAGCAGTGGACCCGTCTCCCCCACTTTGGGCGCTGGCGCACCCTTATCACGGCAGTGAACCCGTCTGTCCCCACTTTGGAAGCCGGCGCACCCTTATCACAGCAGTGAACCCGTCTGCCCCCACTTTGGACGCCGGCACACCCTTATCACAGCAGTGGACAGTGTACTTGTGTATAGCTTGTATATAGCATGATCTTATTTGTAGTTAGCCTTACCCCATTACTGTATCTTCTGTAAAGCGCGTTAATGAACTTTATCAAAACTTTCGGCGTACTGCTTGTGGTTAAACGGTCATAAGGCCGTGACTATCTAGCAACCACCTTTTTCCATCTCTTCATGTATCCGCGTTTGTGTTGTCACGTGGGGTGTCAAAAGCAACCCAGGGTTTTTAGCATCCTTGAACCTATTCCAGGACTAGTGTGACAGGACCGCTCAGTTCTGTAGGGAGGCTGCGAAGCGAACAAGTGCACAGCTGATCGCCACCATTTCAGCAAGATGGTGCGACGTTCGCGTCTCGCAGCCAAAGCCCCTGAAAACCCGGAAACGGGACCACAAAAGGCCGCTCTCGGCTTCGCGAAGGGGCTATCTCAGAAGCCGGAGCCGAGCGGCCATGGACAGGCAGTGATCGCCTCCAGGGGTATATCCCCTTAGATCACGATCTCGTGCGTCCACCATACAAAACATCAACGCTTTACATTTAAAGCAACCTTAGCGGATAATCGCCTTTGTGTTAAACAAACTGGGCGTCCAGAACAAGAAGCAACTTTAAAGCCAAATTTGCCCTGTCTGAAGTGGGTTTACCAGTTTTATTCTGTCCTTTCAGCACTGGAGATTCCTCTCCGAACCTCATTGATACTTCTAGCCAACTGAGCCACATTTGATCCAGGATTAAAGTAGAACGATAGTTGGTTGCGGGGAAGTTCAATTTTTTTGGCTTGGATGGTCACAGTCCATGCTGTAGAAAACAAGGTAAAGCGAGAATTGAAAAATGGGGTTGAAATGGTTGCAAAGAGCAAATCACGAGCTACAAAATGGACTATGACGGCAAGTAAAGCAGGGCTCAAATCACCGTGAAAAACAAGTTGAAAAATCCGAACGAACTCATTCCCCACAAGACGAAAAGTTCCGGAGGGTCAAGGGCCAGTCTTACCGTAAATTTTTAGGCGTCGAATGGAGTGTTTGTCGCGGGCATCAAGAAAGATACACTCAATCACCTGCAATTTTATAAGTGTCGTGAAAGCAGGAGCACGAACTCGAGAAATCGCATTGATTAGCGATTCTGCGTCTCGGCAAGTCGTCTTCGTCTGTTAGAGTGTCTCTTGTGTAGTTGAGCGCGACACACATTTCATTCGACGCCCAAAATATACGGTAAGACTGCCCCTGACCCTCCGGAACATTTCATCTTGTCTCATTCCCCAACCCAGTATCACAAAAATCAAAGAAGTAATGAAGCTCATGTGTCTTCGTAGCATGTTCTCTGCAGTGTCATAGGGGCAGACTTTGGATTTTATTAGTTTGACGCCACATTTATTCCGGAACAGCTTGCTATTTTATCACAACATCAGTACGGAACAAGAGCCCTTATCTACCAAAATATTTCTGCGCGAACTCAATCAGCCCGGAGCCCATGGGGTCAGGAAAAGGACGCTTGTACTTCTTTTTTGGAGTGACTGTGTATTTGAGAGGACTTGCTTCTAAAAAAAGCATATGTACGTGTCATTATGCTCATACCAAGTATGCGCTTGGAAAAGTAGTGCTTACGATTTGCAAGTCCTGCAGTCATGTTGCCATCTTCGGCGAACAGAGATCCACAGCATGTTGAACGTGAACGATGAGCAACAGCAGAAACAGAGACAGGAGAAGGCGTTTCATTGTAAATAACAGAATCGGAAACAAGTTTTTTTTTATAGAGGTTCCCGATCAGGCAATTCAGTGTCTAGCATTTGAAGAAATGTACTGTTAAAGTGTGCGCTGATCGCTCCTCCGTTATTGCGCATCATTTTGCATGCCACACATTATCACATTTGAATTTGTGAGCCACGATGGAGAAACAAGTCCACTTAGCTCATGAATGCGTCAAAAATTTCCCACCATGCTTTCGCTTCCCATTTGTTGTCTTTGTTCTTGGGAATGGATACAGTATCGTTGGAATGAATCAGTAGTAAGGATTCGGCAGTATTATTATTAGCGCAGATGTTAAGATGTCAGAGATGAAGGCGCCATGTGAATCGTGTTAGGAATCCTGTGGGCCACGGACCAAAACCGACCCCCCCCCCCCGTCCCCACCCTCATCTATAAAAATCTCTATATAATAAAGCGCGAGTCTAGTATAACTGAAACTCACAAGAGACACCACAATCTGAGGCATTAACTCAGACCTCGCCATCGACCACGGTTCCCGTCGAACAGCGAAAATACGACCAGTGTTCATCTAGCTTATCTATTCAACTACGGAATCATGAAGAATGTCTTCTCTTTGTTTTTTTTTCTTTGAATATCATTTTTCTGTTGCCAGCTTGCTCGTTTTTTTTTGTATGAGGGTTGGACAATTTTTCTTGAACTGCCATTTTTTGCAGCATTTTCGTTCTCCATTTGATTATTTTATTTACTTTATTATTTCATTCAGCTTTATTTCATTCAGCATGCAGTTTTTTGTATTTTGCTCTCTGTTGAGAGCAACTCCTTAGTAACGTCGCAAAATGTTTCGCAGATTTCATGTATTTGGCTCAAATACAGGGATTTTAATCATCAGGAACTGGACAGAATTTGGATCTAACCCGGAAAAGGTGGTTTATCAAAAGCAACGTGAGAAGGAAAGAAAAATTTAGCAAATCTCTCGTAGTCCCGAGGAACAGAATTTGAATTATCATGATTGATTTATTCTGTGGTTTATCAAAAGCAACGTGAGAAGGAAAGAAAAATTTAGTGAATCTCTCGTAGTCCTGAGGAACAGAATTTGAATCATCATGATTGATTTATTCTAACGCCTATGTATCCGTCTTTGGGGACAATGAGAATAAATGGGAAGCGAAAGCAAGGAGCGGGGTTTTTAATGCATTTGCGCGCTGAGAGGATTTGTTTTTCTGTCTTGGTTCACAAATTGAAATGTGATAATGTGTAACATGCATAACGAATGGAGGAGCTCTAAGAGTACGTTTCTTTAATGGAGTAGCTTTAACAGTACATTTCTTTACATGCTAAATACTGAATTGCTTGAGCAAGAACTTTTGCTGCTGCTCATCGTAGCCGCTCAAGTCTGCTGTTAACAGGCAGTCAGTTCCTCATGGGGAAAATCGAGGTCTGCTCTATTCTTGTTGAGGAGAAAAATGCTTATAAATCACCATAAGTAGGTATGAAATTTTTATACCTATTTTGAAAAAATCGCCGAGATTGAAATTCCGTCTTTTAACCCAGTTCAAATGGCTCTGAGTCCGTGGTGAGCAACTGGAAGGATGCCTCAACACATACTCGAACTTGGTTTTGATTGCTCATCCCACTGAGAAGATTCTGTGGCCCAGAATCGTACATGTGCTAAATATTAGGTTGGTGCAGATGAAATGTCGGTGTTTCCATTGACCGCTCCTGCTCGACTTCCCAATAGGATGTAAGCACCTCGTAATTGTTGGGTGACTGCACCCAAACATGTTCGCCAGATCCCTTGTGGGACTGACCTTCTTCTGAGACTTCCGGGACTGAGACCTTCTTCGATCGCTTCCATTAGCTGCTCCATGTCGACCACCGATGGAGGCCTACCGCGTGCGTCATCTTCGAGGCTTTCATTCCCAAAGCGAGACTTGTAAAACCATCGCTGGCACTGGCGCTTACTGATGACGTCCTGCGCAAAAGCATCGCACAGGTCTCGTTGAGATTCGGTCGCTGTCTTGCCTCTTTTGAAGTCGTAGAGCAAACATGTATCGAATGCCACTCTTGATGTCTGCCATTTTTGAAATTCTCAAGGATCAGGAACTGAGCGCCGAGAGCAATAACAATGATGTTAGAAAACATGCCTTCACAACTGCACTTACAGCTATCCTGAAACGGGGATTATTGTGTAGAAATAACTACCAGAACCCAAGCGACATTTCGTCTGTACCAACCTAATAGGTATGTGGCCGCCACTGTACATTATTTTCATATTATTTTCATCTATTTTAACAAGTAATTTCGAAAATTCAGCGATCCCCTGCCCCTCTCCCCTCTGCGTCCGCCACTGGTAGGTACCATCAATGTTCCTTAGATGGGGTCCTGCGACCCAAACTAAGCTCATTTCCTTGCCATTTAGCCGTATAATCTTCCTAGTCGTTGTTGTTGTACTAGCACAGTCCATGGGTCCAACAGCTGGGCACAAATATTTACTCATTCACATAGTAGTCCACGAACTAATCGTTGTTACAGCGGTAATACTCTTGCTCCGCCCGTCCATATGTTTAAAATGGCAGCATTACTTTCGCAGTAGTGTAGCAGTAAGGAAAAGTACAAATTACAAAGACACACACACGTAAAAGCGAAGCGCATCATCGCTATACACGAGTTCAACGATTATGGCACACTGTTTGGAGTGAGCAGAGTGAGAGATTCAACGCGTCACTGTGTGGATCTTTGATTATGGTTACGATACAGTGCCGTAATCGCTAACATCGATCGATTATTGATTGAAAATGCATGAAAGGAACGGAAGTTATCAAAGACTAGCAGCAGTTAAGTGGTCCAGCTAGCAAAATAGGAGCGAGTCTTCCTGTCGAACGTTGACGGCAGGTACAGGTCCTTGGTGGTGGTGTAGAGCTCTCGCCAATCTTTGAAACGTCTATCCCAATATGATGGTGTCAGCCAGTAGGTTTCAAGCGTACGGTAGGGTATAAGGCCTGAAATGTGGATGCAGAAAAAGGAGAATATCAAAGTACAGAGTATACAAAAACTTATTTTTGTTTATATTTGAAGTTTTTTTTCAGAAATCTCTACAGTTTTTCAGTTCCAAGCACTACAGTCTTGTGTTTTTTCTAGGAATTTTTTTTCTCTAGCAATAGAGCTACTGGGATTTCATAGCAAAGGCGAAAATTGTCGGTTCACTATGTTCTGGATGAGCTTCGGAAAAATCCGAACGCTAGATGTTCATAGACTACTTCATAGTTGTGGGCCCAGCGCGATGCTGCGCAGCTCCATGCGGCGCGGCTGATTCGTAAAGTTCACAAAAAGTAGATCATGTGATAAAATGCAATAAAAATACCACAAAAGGTAAATTTGCTCGAAAATTAAAAAAGTAATAAAAATGTTGTGATAGAAATGTAATAAAGAGTATTGGTAAGGATGAGTATTGATCGATGCAAACGCGCCGCTCTCAGTGCCACGTTGCATCGTTTCGGCCCAATTACACTGGTTATGCAGCGAAGAGAAGTGGGGCGGAGTCTCCGGTTTACGATTGGTACATTCAATAGCCTCCTTTCATTCCTCAACTTCAACCCATTAAATAGTGTACTCACGTGCGAACACCTGGCGAATTGAGACTAAAGAGCGGTAGGAAGCGTTTCAATGAGCCAAGAGTGAAGCTCCAGCACCGCCCCTTTTCTCCCTACGATGCATCACACCTCCAGCCCGTGATATCATTGAGATTGCTTAGTGTAATGTATACAAGTTCATTGTTTCAGCGGATCCCTGCAGTTTTTGTAAAAAAATGATAAGTGAAATTTTTCCGAGTTCGCACATAGTTTTTAATAACTGTGAGATGGTTTTTTTTTCAGCTAGCTCTCAAAAATTAAACTGACATTTCCGATTTTTTAATTTGGAGCGGGGTATTTCTGCAAGAGAATGGAAGAAATTTTTCAAACTCGAAAAAATTTTTCTTTCTATTTTTCTGTCAGCTTTTTGTAGCATCTTGGATCACTACTATTTACTACTATAAAAAGAAATGTACTAATTGCAATTTCGTTTACCGTTTTCATTTATTACCTATCCGTGCCTGCATCTACCCATTTTTTGCACTATTTTCACAAATTTTCTTGAAATCTGAGTGACACACCTTTTTCTCAATATCTAGTGTACAGGTAAAGCGGAGAAAACGGATTAGTAGTACCATAAATATCGACCTAAATGAGAAAAATTTCATCTTTGGGCGCTTATTCTGGATGGTTAACAGTGTTAGCACAAAACACTAACATAGGTAAGGCAGGCACGTAAAACATTAGTGTGATTATTTCAAAAGTCTCACTGCTAGCCACGATGTTTATTCCCTCCACTTCTGTTTTTCTAATCATCTTTGAAACAATCTACTAATTTTACGATACCTGCCTTATACATGCTCAACCCACGGCCAAGGGATGTCGACAGCGAGTCCAGCAGGTAGGATCTGAAATTAAATTGGTGCGCATGATGGACTTCTTCTACTAGGTCGGTGCAAAAATATTGCAAGTTTTTTAGAGTAATTTCTAAATTGTATTCAATCTCTTGTATGCAATGTTATCTACCACTAGAAAGCGCACTTTATGCACAATACAATATTTGTTTTCATTCCTGGAATAGTTGTATTTCTAGTTGTTCGTATGGCTTGAATTAGAGGAAGTCTGAAAAATTTTTTTCCGCTAAGTTTGCTCGCTTGGATTTTGTCCCGGTTGAATTTGAGTAGCAAAAATAACTAGCATTGATCGCAAGCCTTGAAAAAATATTTAAAATCCTGTACAAAATTCAGGGAATCATTTCCATTCTTCGGAATAAATAACACTTAGAAAAAAAGCATGAAATACGGTTTGAAGCGATATACAACATAACTTTCTAGAGATTGAATTTACTTTTGCAATTACTGCGTAAAAATTAAACAGCCTAAAACTTGCATTATTCTTGCACGGACCATAACACGTTCACTGATTCAAAAACAACACACAAATAACGCCATGCAAACAAGGACTTGTCCAGTTGGAAGAGTTTAAAAGCTGAAAATTGCAATTGCTCAGGCGGTTCTCCTGGCTACAGCTCTGATAACCCAGGCGTCGTCAACAATCTAAGAATATGCCTAGGTGTAGCAACATCTATGAGTTTCTGTACTAATCATTCAAAAGACATCCTTGATTTTTCTAGGGGAGTACCCGAGGAATTTTCAGGAAAGTTACAGCATAGCTTTTTGAGTGATCTCCTCATTTTTCAATTCTAGTGATTTCATGAAGATGAAGCATAGCTTGCTCACTTTTGCTTGAAAATTTGACCATTGCTATGCCATGACTTACGGTTTCACCTCCCTCGTGATTCCTTTGTATTCGTGGGTGCTTCCACGGGATCAATAGCTTTTGAACAGTTTGCATGTGTGCGACATTCGCGGCGCGATGAGGAATACACAGGGTCTTACTCGGACGTATGTACTGTAGAGATTTCACCGTACTGTACAGTCTTTCTCGTAGGCATTTGCTGTAAACACTTTGCTGCTACACAAGATGACGCTTCGCATGGCACTGAACCAGCTTCAGTGCCATCGCCAGAAACATTGTAACAGCAGTTTTATAAAACGAATTGGAAAAAGGAACGCTCTTGAACGTATACATTGTCGATTCCAGTAATATTGCATACTGGGTGCATTAACCCGCGGTAAAATCTCTACTGTTTCTGTGCCCGGATTTCCGACTAAGGCTGCGTTCATAGTTCGGCGCGGCGTTAGTGTCGCGCTCATAAAAACTGTTCGAAAGCGGCTTGCACTAATTGACGGTAACCCCAATGTCACGGACAACCACCGCATGTCGTTCACTTCTTCGCTTCGAAAATCACAACATCGCGACTGAAATCGCGTATCGTCTGTTAGCGGACAGGACGCGACAACATTGACGTTATGCTTTAGAATATGCCCTTCTTTCACTCTTCCTCCAGTTGTTTTTAATTGATTTCAATTAAATTAACGTCGCTACCCATCGGGACGCGCATATTGTGGCCAACGCCACGAGACCACCGCCTCGCTACGAAGTATAAACGCAGCCTAACGCGTCTATGTGCCCACTGGTGAAAATGCAGCATAAAAAATCTGCTTGAATCAATAAATCTTTCCAGTTTTTCTTCACTCGATTTCTCATGACGCTATTGTTCATCCACACGACAAGACTAATAGAACTTCCTACTATGCACTCCACATAAAACATCTACCATTCCACTACATGAATGGCATACCATGCTAAAAACTTTGTAAAACGATTCGCCATACAGTAACAATTCAGAGCTCAATAAATGCGTCAAAATTCGTGAATCCATTCATATGGATTATTTTTGCGCAAGAACACGAAACTGCACGTACGCGTGGCGTATCGTCGACCGGTACCTGTACGGGTAGTAGGTGGTGTTCAGGTATCTGTTGAACGCGGAGTCCCAGTAGCGGCGATAGTAGTACGGGCTGTCGTAGTCGTACCTGTAAAACCTGAGGGTGTGTTGGTTTCTTGTTGGTGTAGAGAAGTGGAGGTGAACCGAGGTGTGAGGGAAAGCCATTCTGTCTTAGAATGAAGAAATGAAATGAAGCTCGTTGTTGTCAGGACACAAAACGTTCCATGGCGATAGTGCTATATTTGGTATGAGCGCATAAAAGTGCAGGTAATGCCAAAAATCTACCTTAATTATAAGGACCAATGTAGAGAGATTGGCTGAGAATTTTCCAATTCTTATTTCGTCTCATAGAGTGCCATACCTCATCATTTTCTAATGTTTTTCAAAATACAAGTTGCCGTCTCATCTTGAAAAAAAAAAAGAAAAAAACATCGGCCTCGTGTCTTGTTCATATAGAAGCCTCCACTAGTACAATTTCGTACGCTGCGCTACAGCACAGTATCGATTGATCGGTGGCATCGATAAAATGTGTGGATGCGCAGACAATCAGAGCACCAAGGCGCATACGGTGCGGCGCGTGCGAGAGGGTCCAGACCTAGTGAAATCTCATACATATGCGCTAAACATGCAATGGTAACCCTCTTTTTATACGGGTTTCTGGAATTTTGTTGGGTTTAAACCCAACAAAATTCCAGAAACCCGGTGGTTGGTGCAACTACATATATACTAGTCATGCATGTAAATCTGTATATATAAAAGTGAAAGTTTGTATGTATGTATGCATGTGTGTATGTTCCAAATAGAAATCGCGGAGGATTAACCGATCGGGACCAAACTTTGCACACATATCTCTTATGGGCCGGCGGAGGTTTTAGGCTACTTTTCACCGAACACTATCGATCGGCTTATCGATTATATCGATTTTATTGATTTTTCGCCATTTTCGCCCAGGGACTGGCAAGAACATGCCTGCTAGGGTTCTCGAATACGCTGAACACGAATCTGACAACCATTTAGCGCTAAATTATCGATTTATCGATTTTATTGATTTTTATCTACTTTTGCGTGGGGGTCAGTAAGGACAAGTATACTAGGGTTCCGCAGTACGCTGAACACGAATATGACAATATCGATTTATTGATTTTATCGATTTTTTCCATTCCTATCACAGGATTGAGTAAGATCATCCTGAACAGGGTTCTCGAATACGCTGAGCAAGAATATGACAACCATTTTCTGCCAAATTATCGAATTATTGATTTTATCGATTTTTTCCATTTCTGTTGAAGGGTTGGGTGAGATCGTCCTCAACAGGGTTCTCGAATACACTGAACAGGAATATGGCAACCATTTTGCCCGAAATTTTCGATTTGATTGCTTTATAGGCTTCCTCTCCTTCATGGGGTGAAAAAAGGTTGCCCAGATTATTCAGCATGGTGATCACCGAAATGATGAGATCTTCGGATGAATATATTAGTATCATTAACTATCCACATCACTGTAAAAAGCACTGGACAGTAAAACTCCCGAGCGAAGCCGGGTATGCCGTCTAGTTATAACTATTCGACGACAACTATTTTCCCTATTTTGACAAATTGTAATAATATACTACTTGCAGTAGTTCCAGGTGCTAAATGTACTTGTTGCCAGTGATTTGTCGCGAGGGCTATCCGCTAAGGAACGTATTGTGTCCCAACAACAAATACTACTTTAGCCGCATTCCGGTGCCATTCATAGGTGGGCTGGGGATGACCCACGTGGGCTGCACATCCAAAGATATTCAACAAATACCATGTTTGGACCACGATCACGAACTGCTTGCCCATCTCGGAATACGACTACTTGTTGCTACTGTGCTCTCTCTATTTCTACAGAACAGCACACAACTCTCAACTTACCAATAACCTTTGTAACGAGTCCAATAACTCGAATAAGGACTCCAGTAATAGGGGTTAGGTAGATAGTCACTGTAAGATTATGTTAGATTGTATAATGACTAGTAGGAGTAAGTTGGATTTAGTGGGAAGTCATTGAAAGAGGTGGTTGTGGCTGGTTTACGACGTAGTAGTTACCTGTAGTAATATCTCCTCCATGGATAGTACGAGCTGTAGAGCGGTGAGAAGTAGTAGTAACGGTCATACCAGTAGTCGTCGTACTGTAATGAATAATTCACGTTGGATAATGATAGAATCACCCCTGTTTCTCTCTGTATTTGAAGTGTGAAGGAAATAGGAGTGAATACCCACCAATTCCCAATCGCGGCGCCATCTGTATGGCGTGTACTGGTATACGGTATGCCATTGTGGCTTGTACTTGTCGCTCCAGCGATAGTATCCGGAAAGGTCGCTGAGAGAGCGACTACGTGTCACCTGAAAGTATAGTATAAAGTAGTATAGTTTTCCTTGAAAGCTTTTCCAAGACCAGCATAGCGCAGTGGTACAATTTGCTGTTGACCGTGTAAAGGGTCAAGGGTTCAATCTCCGTCCAAGGAAAAAAAAGTCCGCTCAGTGATTTAAGGTCGCTGATATACTCCTCAAAAAGTACTGCGCTCCCTATCGCTGAGACTGCAACTGCACTGGTTTTGATACATATCGATTACCGCGCAACTAGATCGCCAGCGACGCCCCGCCCTTGATCGATATGCACCAAAACCAGTGCTGCGCTATACTTCTCGAGGAGTATAGCCACTGCTTTTGACTTCTATCAGAAATTCAGCCACTGGAATAAAGGAGATGAATCAATGTATAACCAGTTCTTTTTGCTTTGCGCACATCCTACATTGATGGGGATATCCAATTTACACTACCAAATAACTTGAATAGTAATAAAATTTTAACTTTCCCTGGATAACTTAATATTTTATCATTGTTTTTGTTATTGAATTCATTTCTATTCGATTTTTTAGCGCATATGCATCTTTCCTTCGTGCATCCGTTCTAATCCATGGTTTGTTGACCAATCAATAGCGTCGAATTGCTCATGCACGCGCGATGAGGTCTTTTTTTCTGTGTTTGCAATGAAAACTGATCAAGTCAAGTGTATGCAAGCAGTTGTTCCTGGAAATGCTTAAGGCATGATTTTTGTCAGCTTACAGCACGTGCTCTGTCCAATCTCTGCTCTGAGAAATTACCATTGCAAAAGTGGAAAAAAAAACAAAAGAATTTGTAAGTTCTGTAGATTCATAAAAATAAACATTATTTTGGCTCACAATCTCCCAAATTTTGACTTATTCTTCATTCTCATAAAAGGTTGAGAATTGCATGAGGCGTGGCTTGTTCCAAATTATGAAGACTAGTGATAAAACCTTCCAAATTATGAAGACTAGTGATAAAACCATGTAAGATCATTATTACAAAGTGATTGTTTGTTGTTCCCCTTCTATGGATACAGGGCATTTTAGAAGTTCATATCCGCCCGCACGCGCTGCGAAATCTGTGCTTAGTATTCTGATTTCTATCCCAATGACATCAACGTTATTATTCTGAAATCTCATACAGTCTAAGGATGAATAATGAAAATAAATAATATAAAGACTATGCCTGAAAACTTTTTCGAGCTCAAGTGGGTTGCTTGGAAAGGGCCCCCAGAATATCAAAAGAAATCGCTGTCTATTTGTGAACTTATCATGCCAAGGAAAACCGAGACCACCTGACCCAATCTGGTCTTTCGACCCAACAATGCGCCAAATTACACCATGCGAGAAGTAAGAGGTCGAGCCACAAGTAGCTTGCTTTATGTTTCTTTACATTGCCCCGCACGCGAGATAATAACATAGAAGCGCAGATAAACCACTCGTAAATCGCATATTTATTTTCGTGGGTGTTGTCTGTTGACGCGTCGTTGGATTTTATACCACGAAAACTATGGATTTCAGTTAAATATATTGGCTACGGCGCTACAAGCACACCTCAGTTCAGAAAAAGTTTGAGTGGGCGATTCCTTCGCGATTTCTTCAGGAGAACGCAGGGGTTTTTGTGGAGTGTTTGCGGGATAATAAACCTATTTCAAACAATCGGTCAATCCTTGAAGTGCTCCTAGCCCGCAGCAGAAGAAGTGCAAAGGTGTTCGGTGCGATATCGGATTCTTTTTTTTTTTTTTGCCCACTAAGTAGAATCTTGAGCCACCTAATCAATCCCACCCATTGCTGACGTAGAGGAAAAAAAAACCTCTGTGCTGGACTCTTGTGTTCGATAACAAGTTGGTAATCCCAGGAAACTCTCCCCCTGAGCCTCTCGAGGAGGCGTGGGCGCGTGTGTCTGTGGAGAAAACATGTGCATTGTAACACCATTCCACGCAGGGAGGGTGGCGAGGTGAGAGGAGGAGAAGCAGCGCCCAGCGGGATGAAAACCAACGACGAGCACGTAAAACGCAGCCGATTGTTCAGAGAAATGAGTGGTTCCAAAGGTGAATGTCAGGTGATAGGGTGGGTTTCTCGGAATTGTTCATTGGGGTCAGCGAGAGGCTCACAGGTCTTTCACGATGAGTACGCCAGGTAAAGATGCGAAAGCACGCCAGCACATTTGTTGCTTAGCGGTCTTCAAAACTTATAGGAAATAGTAATCTCATTATAACAGGCTTTTGGGTAGCGAATTGCATCCAAATGATCACATTTGAGACTATAGTGTTCTTGAAAAAGCGGAATTGTACACAATGAATTTCCTTAGAGCTGCTTTATGCCACTGGACATGTTGTTTTGCAACCGCAAAATCTGCATGTGAACTCTTTATCACACCATTTTAGGTTTCCTTTTCATTTTTTCAAACCAGACTTTGTTCGGAGCTAAATATGAGGAGATGGAGGTTACTTTAGAGGAAAGAACTTTTTATGAGAGGAGGAGGGGGGGGGGGGAGAGTAGGAAGGCTCATTGCGGTAACTCGAAAGAGTAAATACGTTCGCTTGAAGCATGAAAACGGAAACAAAATCCTACAACTAGCCAGAAATCCTATTATTATTGGTTCAAAAGAAGTGAACGAAAGCAATTTAACAGATAATACAGTGGAACTTTTGAAGAGCTAATGGTCTCATTTGGGATGAATGCGACTCTAGTCTTTTTTTTCTACTTTATACCCTACATATTTAATAATTAGTGGAAAATTGCACCTTGATTCGTAGAGCTAAATACGCATATGCACTGTCAGATAATGCTGTCATACTCTAGTGTGTCCCTTGATTCATTCGTGAAGAATCGGCTGCACTCTTTCTTTCATGTCAGAAGAGAAAAAGTTTCTGAATTACACCTAGGGTAACCAATAACTACGTATGCGATTTTTGCTCAAATACCGGTCATAATTGTCATTTTCTCTCACCATATATGACGCTGCCAACTAATTTGTCCGTGTAAAAATGCAAGTTGGGAATGAATGGCCACAATCCGGATCGTTCGGGGTATGGCACAGTGAAAATGAAATGGTGGCAGGACTCGAAGCGTGCGGATTTTGCCATTCCTTCTCTAATTTGCATTTTTACTAGGACAAATTAGTTGGCACCGTCATATATGGAAAAGGGGACTTTAAGGTCCTGCGAAGTGGTTACACAGTAAAGAAGAATCAAGAAATGCTTGTAAAAGCAGTCATAAGCATAGCAGTCATAAGTATAATGACACTGTGTCGTTTCTGGGCCGTACACGGTCGACTAAGATCACCAATTTAGTGCACCATTTGAGGTGCGCGTGCCACAGAAACATTCAGGATAAAGTGGTGATTAGTAGTGGTGCGGCTAAGGAATTACCAGAATATTTAATCGTAACTGCAACCACAGAGGTTGTAAGTGACTGAAAGCGTATGTGCTATGTTCAGGTTAAGTGTTAATTTTACGAGCGCAGCTTTTTTCGCATAGGAAATTCGTTCACGGCTTAGTGGGGCCAAAATGATGCGAAAACGGCGCCAAAATGTTGCGAAATTGAAGGATCTACCGAATACGTGATTTCGATCAATGCGAGGTAAAAGAAAATGTTCCGTCATTGGAAGATAAATGGCGCTAAGGATTTGGAGCAACACGGAGTCAAATCCAGATAAAGGCCACCTTGTCTGTATTTGGCAACAATCACTTCGTTGCTTTAATTGGGAGTACTTGGAGTTATAACTACCAAAATCGTGCAAATTGTTTTATATGGAATTTGTGAAACCGCGCAAATCTGATTTTTCCACCATACCCGCAAAATCTAGCATTTCTTTATCCGTTTGCTGAACATGCACTGCAAGGTGGGTTGAAGATAAAGCTGAGAGTATAATAAACATTAAAGTTGCGATGCATTTAGAAACAAATAATATTGAATCAGTAAAGACGTTCTGGGAAATTTTGATAGCTAGATGAACAGGAGAAAGTAGTTGAAAATAATTATTGTGAATCCTCCACTGAATTTCTGTGAGAAAATTAGTCAAAGATTTTCATCAGTAGAAGGGGTTCTGTTTAGTAATGTCAGAAACACATTCTTTGTAGTGTTTTAAGAGATGGTTGTGTTAGCGTTACAGGTGGACCTATATTTAATAATTCTAACTAGTAACAAAAATTGGGACGCGCTGCCTTGTTCATCCACGGGTTAATGTTCAGCAAAATAACGCTGCGTCATGCAAGAAATATATGAGTGCGAAGTTCGCAACTTTTCTAAATTATTCTCACGAATATTTTCATCCAATCACGTGACAATCATTGCACTTCTTTGGTCACAACAACTTTCCTCATTTCTTCGAGACATCAATTTTTCCCTCTGATTATCTATGCGATTCAAAGCTTTTGCCTGCAATCATTTTGTTCCAACGACTACGATTAACGCAAGCATTTGTTGCTGCTAGAAAAAAATACGTGGCTGGAACATGGTGGAATTTTCGCTGTCTATGTAGGTTAAAGCAGAAAACTGAAGCTGGGTTATGCTAAATATTCCCTGACTTTCGGAAAAAAAATTGCCTAAATTTTGGAAAAAAGATATGCACTATTCGGAATTTCCTCATAAAATCTCTTTCTAGAACATTTCTGCTGCTATTGTTACAGTTCAGTTAAGATTATTTTGATAAAACTGGTTATATTCACTGATGGTTGTTGGATCTAGGGTGACGGTTATCTAGGTAGTCTTGTCTAAATGCTTTATTGAAGGCTAGGCCAGGTTGTATTTATTATGATATACTAAGCCGTGGAAGGAAAACCACATCGCTTATGGGTCCGTTTCCTTCCACCCAGTGCGAATTATCCTCCTGTTTTCAATTCTGGACAATGCGACAAATGTTTTGCATTGATGATGGAGATGATAATGGAACGTTATCCACTGAATAAAAATATCCTGCAGCGAAATGAGTGGATTCACGTATCTGGGCAAAACTTTCATTACATGTCCTATTCTGGAAACCACTCCAGTATACCCGTCAGACCACATTTACCCGTTAGGTTAAAATATATTGGTTGCGTGCCTAGGGCTTATTTTCTCTAATCTGACATGGTAATTGGCTCCTTTTAGGACAAATATAGCAAAACTCGCAGGACTGCAAGGTAGTAATTGCTTCCTTCATGGAATAAAAAAAGGCTAGAGAATTTCCCAGTAAGGAAAGCACTCACCAGAAGACTTGGGCTTCTGTCTAGAGATGACGACCTGGGAAGGATAACACTTCTCGCGCGCACAAGTGCGTAGTCCGTCATGCTAAATGTGGTGATTTAGGTAAATATTTATAAGCGTATGGTTATGATTTTTATGAAAAAAAAGTTTATTATTTTCTCCAGTTTAGAAGTAGCGAACAGGGAATTTGCGTCATTCTCGACGGAGCGGAGCCGGTGTTGTATGGTGGACGCCATCCTGGGGTAGAGTAAACCACTAGGCTATTTGTAGGTATTGCTGTGCTACTGATCACGAGTACCAGGATTCATGAGTGCTTCCAGGAATTCGGGGACCCGCCTACATGCACTTCCAGGGTGGATGGGTTTCTCTCAGCCAACTTTTTGCCACCCATTTTGGACCTGGGAGCGCACCACCTTTCCTGGGAGCAATCATGAATCCTTGTACGGGTAAAAATGTGCGAAATGGGATGAATTTTTATGAGTAAGGAGATAAAAACTATTCTAGCAATTAACGACACTAGCTGTGACTCTAGCGAACAGCAAGAGTTACCTCATGTGGTACTCGTCGTGTCGAGTCCGCCAAGAGTGCTGCCGACTGTGAAGACAGAGTGTGGGCGGGCGGCGAGTGATGGCAGGCACACGGCACGGACGACGGCGGCAGCTGACTTACGTGATATCAAAAATAAAGCACCTCCGCGTGAGAAATCGCCCGTACCGGTGACGTCAGCGAGTCGCTAACGGGTCAGAGGATGAGTGATCAGCGAAAGACCGGGCTAAGAAACGCGCTACCTCCGTGGCAGCACTTAAAACCAGAGCCAACGACCCCTCTAGCCAAAGAACGCGGGGATTTACTGCGAACGAGCAGCATTAAAATGTACTGCATACCTTCCCTCCAACTGAGCAATCAATTCTTATGTTTTGCACACGCGGATGATACATTTGCGCTGTGGTTTACCGAGTATCGGCGACCTTTTCTTAGCTCCACCCACATCGTGCACAGCACGGTGGGATTTCGAGTTCCGGAAATCTTCACGGTTTGTCTGTGTGTTTTGCTGGAAGTGTGGAGATTTCTGATGCATTCCTCGGTTCAAGCTCTCACTTATCGATCTTTTGGCTCAAGGACTTTGTTAAAGTAGCCGGAATGAAATCGCCACAATGTTGCCGCCCTTATTGTCTTTATAGAGCGAAAGGTTTCCCTTATTTTTGGTTTCTTGAAGAAAAAATTAAAGTAATATCGAAGATAAGGGCACTTCGGAGTCTAATTGCTGTCGATTTCCAGAAATTTTGCATGCAGGAAGCAATCTCAATCTAAGAGTCGAAGTTGTATGTAAGTGCTTTCCCATGGGTTTGGCGCAGATCTAACGCAGAAGAAAACTCAAATCTTTTCTGAACCGGCAAGTGAAATAATTACCATCCATCTATGTTTATCCAGACTGGCTTTCTCATCTCTTAGTGTGAAAATTTGACTGTTTGATTTTCTCATCTCATAAACAACGCTGTTTATATAACTACCCTCTCGAAAATGTGGTATTTTTCACGATTTTCTTTCAGCGGGAAACGTGACTGTTCTTTTTACAAAGTTGTTTTTAGTGGGAGCCGTAACTGTTCTTAGGTGAACTCAAGCTTCTATCATTATTGTTTGCTAGTAATTCATTTTTGACTCTATTTATCAAAGTTTCTTATTTTTTGATGGAAACCTTTCTTGTACCCCAGTCCTCCCCCCACCCCTTCTTGCAACCTCAACTCACCCATCGGCTACCAATGGACAAAGTCATTTTCTGGATTCCAGCAATGAATTTCAATTTTGGGCTGTTTAGAAAGCTCATGGTGCAACGAATTTATTTTGAATCCAACTGTCATCAATGGTGTGTGGACATGATGTGGACGACGATTCTTCATATTTAATTATTTCCATTTGCAAAAAAAAAGAAGCAGTCATCACTGCCCATCGAGTAACTCGAAGAAATTGCATTCGAAAGCTATGTAGTATGGAGAACCAGGGCAAGAAATCCACTTCAAGTGCTCTTTTTAATCTCTTAGTGACTAAACACTTTTTTTAATTTATTGAGTGTCAATTGCATACGTTAGATGGTTCATTAAGGCAATCGACAATGTATTTAAGTGACTAAGTTAGCATACGTAAGATATGCGGTTAGCACTCGAAGAGAACAAAAGATTAAGAGAGGAGAGCCCTCTGAAGACTGGACCACTACTATATGTACCTACTTATTGTTAGCTACATAGAGAATGGCTTCTGACAAAGCGGATTTATTTGAAGGTATATCAAAAATTCGGTGACAATATGGCGAGACTACCATTTTAATGACGAAATAAGTAGGGTTAAAAGGAATTGTTTGTATTAATGTGTCAATTGTCAATTTTGAAAAGCATCAAGTGCTATAGGGAGTTGAACCTCCTAGTTCTACCATTTTTGCGGCAAAAAATTCTCTGGATTAGTTATGCGAGCTCGCTGAGTTAAATCAAGAAGCTGGCAGAAATTTCCCGTAGCGTGAACATTCCCAGCTTGGAATTTCCGTGATGTAAATGCTCACTGAGTCAAACTCGTCCTCTAAAACTAAATTCCAGGTGTGTGCGTGAGTGCTGCATGAAATTTGAAGATCGAACGTGGGGAATGTCCATAATAGGAAAGATTTGTATAGCCGAGACAGTTCAGCACAGCCTAATGACTACTATAAGGAAGAAACCATTGAAAATCGAGGAACTATTATAGAACCTTACATGTTGCCGAGTTTTAGAATATTCTGAGTATCCAGAGTAAAATTCCACTTTTCTCTGTTAAATTCCCTGACTTGCACTTTCTTCAACTGGTCTTTTGCTGCAGGGCGCCATTGGCTCTATTCTATCCGTCATGATAAATTGCTCTAGTTTTTGATGTCCTCGCCGGGTTTTTTCTTATCCCGTCGAGGTTGGTACCGTTGCTTGTGTGCGGCGCCAGTTTTCTCTCCTCATCACGCAATTAACAGCTGACAGCAGCGCGGGCGAGCATTCCTTAGATGCAGTCAGCTGTTTGTGTTTTTCTACATAATTGTATACCCAGAGCAAGGAGACAACATTTCGAGTCGAGCACAGCATAACAAAGTCGCTAAAGGTGTAATACTGGCAACGCATAGCATCATGTTGTGCTCCAATAATACCAGATTCAGCTGCTCCACGATGATGGGCCATACATCGTTTCTTTGTTTATTGTTTATTCATAAGCGTGGAGCTGTGCTGTACGAGGGTAGATAGATACTTTACTGACTGTGAGATAATTTACAGTATAACGTAGTGCTGTATGCAGGAGTGGCAAGCCAGTAGGGACTTTGGAAAAAATGAAAATTCCGCCAGTCCGAGGGCCCTGATGGAATAATAAAAATGTGAAAAATACTAATTTTAATGTTGAATAGTGGAAAATAAACATTAAAGATAAAAAGAGCAGGCAAAAAATATATCGGGGTGAAATTTTGAAATTTCTGCGGCCCATCCTCGGACGCGGTGGGGGGGG
>KN726874.1:0-11205 GCA_000816745.1 Ancylostoma duodenale
CCACTCCTTTGCAAATCGCCAATTCTGGTCGGTTTTTTAAAGATTGATTGATGCAACTTCACCAGTTGTCGACAGTAGAGGTCCGAGTTGACATTCTGGTTCCTTGCAAGCACCTCAGAATATACCACACCTTCGTAGCCCCAAAGGAGTTGTGTTACGCCAGGACTATGTTGAGCCGCATACATCTTTAACGAAAGTCATTGGAGCTTGGTTGGGAAGTGACGTTGCATCCACCATATAGCCCTGATCTTGCGCCATCTGACTACCATTTATTTCGATCGTTGCAGAAGTGCTTGAATAGGGAAACCTTCGTCGACGATGAGGATGTCAAATCTCATGTAGCCCAGTTTTTTGCCGAAAAAGGCCAGAAATTCTGCGAGAGAGGAATTATGAAATTACCAGAAAGGTGGAGAAAGGAAATCGAACAAAATAGGAAACATGTCATTGATTAATGTTCCTTCTTGAAGAGAAAATGAAATTTTTTTCGCAACTCTTGAAAATCCCAATTACTTTCCGAACAATCCAATAGAAACTTCGAATCAATTTAGTTTCAATTGTTTATCTTTTGATTTGTTTATGTTGTTATGTTGAGAATTCAGTATTATAATTGACCAAGCAAAAGCGCCGCTACTCGGATCCGTGCGCCACATTACTTTTGGGCCATCTAAACACACAAAAAATAATACTATCGAGCGAAAGCGCCGCAAGAAAATCATTGTCATCCACACGAAGCGCAGCTTCGTCGCACTCAGGGCGGATGACAATGATTTTCTGCGAAACTGCATGCTCCACTTTTTTCTTTGTAGAATTTCAAGGATGATTTTCTCCAAATGGGAAATGAATTATCTCTCTGGTGGGTGTTTGTTTGTTTATGCGAAGTCTTGAAACAATTCCAAGCGACCTTTTTCCCCGCATACTCCAAAAACTTTATAGATTTGATGCAGCGCGAGCGATACTCCTAAGAAAGGAGGTTGTCGGAAATTCCAATACATAAGAGGTTTTACTCGCTTTCGGGTCTTTGATTCGGTTCATTTGGACTCTAAACGTGCTTGCGGCCGAAGCGTAGTAACCACAGACGTGAAAACACGTTAAATTCGAGGCCTTATCCTAAAATGAATCTTTAAATCCTCCTCCTACTTTGAAATGTAAACTCTACCAACCATCCCCCATCTTTTTTCAATGTAATGTTACAGTTTTGGTTTGAACTACTCCATGCTAGCGCGAAAAAGTCGCTGTTTTGACAAAAATGGGGATTCCAGCTCAACTTTGCTGACTTTCTGGATGAGTCATGTGACAGGTGACGAAATCAAATCCTCACCCATCATGCCTCCAAAGTGGGCCTTCAGAAATCTGGTGTTATCCATTGGCACGGTTTCTTCGCAACCCATGTGGCATACATACATTCACCATCGGCATTCCTTTGATTCGGCTTGGTTACGCCAAAACACCCAGTGGCGGCGGACAAAGTGGGAGGGGCAGCCAATAGGAGTCGCCCGCTCCACCCACGCACGTGACGATGGGGGGGGGGGTCTGTGACTTATTATAGTAGATACTCCCAAATTTTTTGTTTTGCGTCCGGGTCCGCAATGTGGCGGAGACCCCGATTTTCTCTCACCATCCATCTCCCCAACCCACCCACTTTTTGCGTCCGCCACTGCTGTTTACATAAGTGTAACTGTAGGTACGAACGTAGCAATTACATTCTCTCACTCTGTTTCTTATGGTAGTACTGACTCATCGAGCTTCCTGTGGAAGGAATTATCTGTAACCAAGTCGAAATACGGACCCCTCCCCACCCCATGTTCCCACCGTGTCTTAACCAAGACATCAATTTCATTGTCACGAACCTCCTCGAAGGACAAAACTAGTATCGTTTAGTTTTGTCTTGTAAGGAGGTTGGTGACCGTGTTTCTCAAATTGCGTACCTCCACATAAATTGGCAATGACTTTTCGATTTTTAAGCTTTTGAGTTCAGCTGAACGGTAAGCCGGAAGAGGAGGTAGCACGGGATTAAAGGTTTGCAGGTGGTGAGATGAGCATTCTCTGTTACGCAATTTGAAACAAATCAGGTCTATCTTTTCAACGCATCTTGACAGTACTGTTACATTTTTCCATTAGGCAGCCAAAGAAAAGTAATAAATGAATAAAAACGCATGCTTGTCGTTCGCATTCACTCAAGGTGGCTCAGTTGGTGAGGATAAATCACAATGTGTAATCCGTGATTCTTGGTAATTTTGTCATTAAACCAATTATTCGAATAATGGATGCTCGAATATTTGAATATTTGAATAATCGAATATTTCAACTTTTCGAAAAATTTGAATATTCGAATAATCGACTATTCCAAGTTTTCGAATTATTCGAATATTCGAATAATCTAATATTTCAACTTTTCGAACAACTCGAATATTCGAACAATCGAATATTTCGACCGTTCGAATTATTCGAATATTCGAATAACGAAAGTTTCGAATTGTTCGAATATTCGTTCGAAAATACTCGTTCGAATACCAGTGTATAGAAAGGAGCTATACAGCCCACTGATTGTAATTTATGCTGTGATATTAGTAGCGGTGGCCATGGGAAAACGCACGCGATGCCCATGAAAAAACGCAAATTGTTCTCCAACCCAATGTCATATCTAATGTTTACCATTCTTTATATAGGACTACTTGTTTCTAAGGATGGTCCGTCACTGCGTAAAATTTCAAGAATAACCTATATACATCTCCTTCTTGGGTACCGGCATTGCTCGGATTCCTGAGAAGTTCTGGAGCTGTCCATAGTAAATCTGAATGAGGTATATAATTCATTTTCATTCAATAACGCTCGAAATGGATATTTGGTCAGTTTGGACTGTGGAATAGAAGAAAGGGATGTTAGCGTACCTCGGACAGATCTTTGATCGCCAGCACGCAACTTATCAATGCCGTATTCGGAGATTTTCACTTGCCATCTGTCGTCAACAAAACAGCATTCGGAGCAAAGGTATCCGTGTTGACGTAGAAAAGAGTGATGAATGAATGAAAGTCCCTACAAGAACCTTTCACAGAAAGGAAATATCATCACCTTTCAAAATCATAGTCGCATCAATAAGATGTTTTATTCTAGTTCGGCGGTAAAAATATGTTGTACGGGTGATTGCTTCAATTGCAAGTCTAGTTGTGAAAATCTCAGCTTTTGTCCCTACATTTGTGATATCTACTAGGAGTGAGAATGCGAAGAAGCTGTCGATAACCATGGACCCCTTCATAATCACATCGCTGATACTGCCTCTGGTACACAATCGCCACAACGACAAGACCTGAGGACCGTCGGAACAAATGCCAATGAAACGGTTGATATTGTCGTTTTCCATCTGCCTCATCTGAAAATGAAGCGAGATTGCGTAGTCTTGAGAAAAGAACACCTCAACACACCTTCCTAAAGCAAGTGGCATCCTCGTTGCTGAGACGAGCTATCCCGTTGTGTTTCAAAGCCGCAATTGGCTCCTTCTAGAAAGATTTGCAGGTGTTCTGGTCCTGTTTTGGCTATTAACTTCTGCACTCAAAACCTAATGCTGATTTCATCTGTACATATAGAAGTGAAAGTTTATATGTGTGTTTGTGTGTGTCTGTGTATGTGTGTTTGTGTGTGTTTTGTGGTGTGTCTGTATGTATGTTCCGAATAGAAACCCGAAGGATGAACCGATCTGGACTAATAAACTACTACAAGTAAGACAAATAGCTCTATTTTCCGTTTCGCACAATTACCCCTTAAATTTTGTATCTAGATTCTTCCGTGTACGGCGCAGGTCATAGGCTATTTTTACCCTAGACTATCGATTGTCTTATCGATTATATCGATTTGATTTTTCACAAATTTGCCCATTGGGATTGGTGGGAGTATGCCACTAGGATTCCTCAGTACGCTGAACACGAATGGTACAACCATTTCGCGCAGAACTATCGATCTTACGATTTCTATGCTTTCACTCAGGGGTCAATGAGGACATGCCTAATGGGGTCTTTCAACTCCCTGAACACAAATATGACGTGACATTTGGGCGATACTATCGATTTTATATCGATTCTGCACTGATTTTGCTCCAAGGTCAGTACGAAAATTGCCTATGAGGCTGGCGAAATCGCAGGCTTGGCTGAGGTCCAAATTTGTCGGCTCTATCGATGCTTATTATATGAAGCAGATGGATGTATAATAAGCAAAGGCGCGAGAAATGACAAATTAGATAAATTAGTATTTCCTTGAAAGCCGCTTACTACTTTCATGGTCTACGTACAGGATGCACTTTTTTAATCGTGCTCGGTAAGAAACGACATATATATCAGATTCGTGTTTATCGTACTGAACCACCCAATTAAAATGGTCTCTTCTGGTTTGGAGTAAACCTCAGACAACCGACAAAACCAGACGGTCACCGGAAGCCACTGTCTCCCTGGATGACATCATCAAAGCCTGGGATTCGTGACGGGACACTGTCGTGAACGACCCACCGTGACATCTAACCACATCTAACCTCTAGATGAGCGATAGTCCAAGTAACAATTCACGTTTGAGGTACCCTGTGGGAAAACGCGCCCCTCTGACGTTGCGCTTAAATGCGTGGATGCGCGCGGTTTGAGCAGCACGTGAACGCTCGAGCGCGTATGCGGCGCGGTGTGGGCATCCCACTGCCCGATCTCCCCTACATAGCCAAAGAATGGAGGGGTTTCGACGCAAATTGACTAAATGCTAGTGCGACGTAAGGAGGTGAAGAACATCATCGATGCCAAAGGGATACCCTCGGAAAGATCGCGCCACAACATCATCTTCTTGTCATGGACACGCGACTCCAACATCGGCGCCCTGTGCGACAACTGGTTTTGCTGCAAGGAATAAAATGCTGGGGAATGACCGAGCGCGCACGAGCGAGAGTTGCAAGCTGTGCTTAGGGCAGCAGTAGGTGCTGCCTTTTCCGGAGACACCAACACGAAATGGTCGCGGTTGGAGCGAGCAATCACCGTAGCCTCCTCAGGAAGCCTCCTCGGTATCACAAAACCAGGAAGACCGTTCATCGACAAGCAGACTTGGTGGGGATTTAGGGACAAGCAGACTTTTCGTGCTCATTTCACTAGCCTCACACTTACGAGACAGGTTCTCCCAGCTTCTGATGACATCGTACGCTTACTGTAACAGCAAACTCGTCTCGTATTTTCCCCATCTGAAGCCAGTGTGTAACCTCATGATGGGTATCAAGTTATGAACAGAATCTGGTTGTACTCGGCGACGAAATTCTACTCGACGCAAAGATTATAATGATGAACTTTAAGTCTAGAAAAACTTTCAAAACATCCTGTTTTTAGGGCCAGATTTGTGACAGCATTGAAGCGAACAAGCTTCCTTCTTAGGAAGCTAGTAAAAACAGAGCTGAGGAGTTAAGATTGCACCTTAAAATGATCTTTCAGCAGTTTCGGTTAACGATCGAACGAAGATAGAGCTGTGCGGAACGAAATTTCATCTAAAGACAATGTTTACCGGCACTTTCTAATGACTTTCGTAAAGTTCGTGGCAGTGTTTTTGTAGAATGATGGAATTTTGGGGAGGAATTTGTCCTGTAACTCAGTGAATATCACTGTTTATCCAGAGGAAATGCCTTGGTTTTCCAGTGCTCCTGTGAGCACTTGTAGCGCAACCAAAGAGCCTTCCTTTCAACATGCAGGTGAACATAAAAAGGCGACCCCTCATAACTTGTAGTGCCTTGGAAGTTATGTAGTAGCCTACTCTTTTCCTTGCAGCAAAAGTTCCAAAAATTGTTAGATCTAACGCAAAACTAGAACCCACATCTAACAGTTGGCAAATTTAGTCTAATCATCTCAGAATAGTCACTATATATCGGAATAATACAGGAAGAATGTCTTTCTACGGAATTGTCTGAGGATTTCATGCCGCACTCTTTTTTTCCCACACAAAATATCAGCCGTACTAGATTATACGCTCTGGAATCGTGAGGGAGCTGTCCGTCGCAAAAAATGCTGATTGCGCTGCCCCATATGTAGTTCCAAGCTTCCAAGATAGCTTTTTGTTGGCAAATAGCTTCGAGCATTGGGCAAACGTTGCTCAAAGGTAAGCCACGAAATCGAATATTACCTGGTAAATGTAGTAGGCGTAGTGTTCGTGGCCCATAACGGTCTCCACCGTCATCCGAGTTGAAGCCACACTGCTCTGCAGGGAGCGGTAACTCATTGTATTTTTCTCCTGAACGAACTGTTTGATACGTTCTTGCAGTTACGCGAAAGAATTGAATATGTTCACGTTACGCGAAAGAATTGAATATGTATATAGCAGTTCGGCCGTCCGGCTGAAGCCGGACTCCTAGGCTTCATCTGAAGCTCGCTTCGCTCGTATTATTGAACGAGTCAATGGAGCAAAAATAAAATACAGCTCTACCGAATGGTTGAATTCTTGGAGGATGTGTTCTCTACGGTGTTCATCCAATCTTCTTCGTAATGGCCTCATTGTTTTGCCCCTTTTCAAAACAATCTTCGCATTTGATAAGATGGACTGTGACCCGAAATATACAAATCTTCTGCTCCTCGGTACAATACTGATAGTTTTCCTCAGGGCATTTATTCTCGTAGATACGGGTAGAGGTTAGGAGGTCTTTCAGTGTCGGTGGCGGACGAAATACTATTCGGATGGGCAGGCCTGACCGTTTCACCACTTCGTTCATTGCGTGCGCTGGGCAGTCTCCCACATGAGGAAGGATAAGCAATATTCCATCCGGTGTTGAATGTGGGAACCAAACTTTGGCACGATTTCCGTTATATCCGTTTTCCACAAGTATGCGAGTTATCTTCTCTCCACATCCAGATCCGTTCTCGAGCATAACTTGTCCTTTGTCCTTACTAAATTCCGCAGCACGTTTGCTTTGACTAATTGTGAATGAGCACTTCTTGCACGCACTAAAATATTGGCGTAAGCCGCCTTCTTGTAGCAAACGTGCTCATTCAGACTCTGTATGATTCTGACCATAGAATTGAGAAAGGAGAGATCTCTTACTTCATCAGGCCTCTCGACCGTGACCGACACCTGGGGATCAGAAGCGTTGAGCCTTGCGAGTGTTACTTCAATTCCATCTAAGTCGTGCCCCATCACAAACACATCATCAATATATCGTTTATGTAACAGGATTCCGGAAGTTGTCATTTCTTATCACTCAGTTTGCGTGCATTAGCACGCTGAAATTGGAGCAATTGTGCGAAAACTTTTGGTGGTAAACGGTTGCAGCCACAGATCTCTGTGTAGTATGCCAAAGGCCTAAGGAGAGACTAGACTGAGCCTTTCACAACCAGCAGTCGTCTTATATACAATTCGTATCAATACCAACAACATGTTTAACAAATACGGCCAAAACTATTCGTGCTGAGGCCGAACCCCAAAAGTTAAAGTATAGAAACTGAGACGCGGGGGTGGAACAGAGCACATCCGGCAATAGGAATTACTATACGGGGAGACAGGACGTACGGCACTAGTAGCACGTCGCCTGTTCCACTGGAGTGGGCGGGCCTGAAACTTTTCGGGCTGGGGTCGCCCACGAGTGCCTGAGAATAAACTTCTGCTCTGCATAAAAAAACGAAAACATAAGAAGGAATTCTTTTGTAATTCCTAGCAATAACAACCATGTGGAATCAATGATATGGTAGCGCCAGAGCTGTGCTGTTGAGCAGTTTAGCATACCTGAGTAAAAAGGCAAAAACGTCTGGGACACCAAAGCAGAAAAGACAGCGGTGAAATGAATGGAAAAACGAACCTTCTTTTCTATAGTATGCAAAGAACTAAATGGTATTTGCCACATCTGATTGAGCCGACGAGTTTCAGTTCGCTTTCGGCTGGAACAGAATCAACAGTTCTACAAACTATAAGGTGTGGTAATTGTATACATTATCAATGAGCACTACAATCAAAGGACAACTTACTGTAAGGAATAGATTCCTCCACCAGAGAAAACAAGTATAGAGATCATAACGATAATACCAACGATGATGAGCCACACCAAATATTTTGTGATAAAATCGGGCGGGCACTATAACACAACTATCGTATTATCTGAAACAGATGGCCGGACTTTTACGGATGCTTTTATCCAACTTATGGTCCAATCCTTATTGTTAGAATAACATTTGAAGCGGCTCCTCCGTAAATTACGGCCCAATGCAGCACATCTATCAAGCAAAATCAGGACGTTATCGCTGGGAGCGGTTACACAAGGAAGTAGCGACAAAGTGGTATCCGCTCTCACCGCTAGATGGTACTGCAGCCATATCGCATCCGCTTTGTGGTGAAATTTACAGTAATAGAGACTACCCGACGTTGAACATGGGATCTTGGGGAGGCCATTAAAGAAGGGTATAGCGCGACCAGACCAGGAAATTGCGGAAAGTTGTATGACATGTGTCTTTGAGTACCACTAACGTCTGAGAGTGTGGGCAGTCAGCTGAGGTCACAAATGTCGCTCGGCATTATGATGGGACCAAGCACTGTCAGAACTTTATTGATCTTTAACAGATCGCAAGATTTCAAGTTCTTTTTTTTATTGTCGAGAGCGGTTTTCTGAGCAAGAATGGAATTGAAATTGCTGAGCAGGTTTGGCGTCTTCATACGCAGTTTTATTGCAAGTATTTCTAAAAGCTCTGCACGAGTTGTTGCTAGGTGGCAGTGGCGGACGCAGTAAATGGGCGAGAGGTAGGGAAAAAAAAGGGGGGGGGGAGGAGGAGGGAGGTAACATGGGAGAAAATGGGCTCTCTGCCATTTCAGGGACGTGGACGGAAAACAGAAACAGTAATAATCCCAATAGAAACCTCCGAGGCCTCCTATTTTTGAACCTGACCATCATTAATATACTGCTGTATGTGCTTCTGCTGGAACCAGGTTGTTAAGTGGCACTTTTTTAGTGTGGCCTAACCTTTCGTCAAAACGATTTCTTCAGAGTACTTCAAGTAATCAACTCCGAATCTGCGTCTATTTTTAGTCTAAATTCTATGCTTCAACATAGTTCCGAACTTTACTCCACTTGCAGGCCTCTGACGTAGTCGTTTTGACGAAACGTTAAACTACGAAGAAAAGAGTGCCACTTTCCAACTTGGGACGGGTCCTACCGTGTGATAAGAGTGCGCCGGCGCCCAAAGTGGGGGAAGACGGGTTCACCGTAGTGATAAGGGTGCGCCGGCGCCCAAACGGGGGGGGGGGAGACGGGTCCACCTTTGTGGTAAGGGCCGCCAACGCCCAAAGTGGGGGAGTCGTGTCCACTTTTGTGATAAGGGTGCGCTGGCGCCCAAAGTGGGGGGAGTCGGGTCCACCGTTGTTGGTAAGGGTGCGCCGGCGCCCATAGTGGGGGAAGACGGGTTCACCGTAGTGATAAGGGTGCGCCGGCGCCCAAACGGGGGGTGGGGGGAGACGGGTCCAACGCTGTGATAAGAAGGGTGGGCCGGCGCACGAAGTAGTGAGCGCCACAGAGGGCTCCAATGCCATGGTAATGGTGCGCCGTCATTCAAAGGTGGAGAAACTCCGCGGTAGGGGTCCGTTCCTGGGTTAGGGATATGCCGATACTCGCTTCGACCTTCCCTCCCACAATTTCCTCTAACAGCCTGAACGTAAGTTATTCTCTCCAACAATCCCCTCTCCAATTCTATTCGTGTCTGAATCGACCACCCTCTTCATTCTGTTTATATACACCGGTAGACCCTTATCACTTCAATTTTCATAACTGCCAGCTAAACATAAATCATCTCATGAGATCGTTTGCACTAAATCGGTCACATCCAATTATTCATAGCCCCTGATGCTGTGAAAAATGCGAGCGAAGCGAGCATCAATAGAAGTCTGGAAGTCCGGCGATAGCCGGACGGCGAGACTGGTCCTAGAATAACATGCTAACATAGGAACAGTTTTATGAAAACTGTTGAATACCAGCGTGAAGTATGCCATAGGCCTACCAAGCGCAGAAGATGATTGTAGGTATAACATTGGGTTGTTCGGAGAGTAATTGGGCATTTCGGAAACTAAATTCTTTGAACGCTAGTAGTGGAATGTTTTTGCCATTATTACTTGTGAGTAAGGTGGTACTACACTGATGATTGAAGAGCAGACAACAAGAACTGATTAACTAAGATTGATGAAAGAATTGATGCACGAAAGCTGAGGAAGTGGAAGCACAGCAATCTTAAGCTCCTAAGTTTTTACACTAACCGGTTTCGGGGCTTGTACTAGACCGGAAGTGTAGCTTCCTTGGCGCCCCCGGGTCAAAGACCCTTTCATCAGTAGTTCCCAAGGAAGCTTCAAAAGATCTTAGTAACTGCTACTATCCAGATATAGAAGAGAACTATTGGTAGATGAATACAAGATGAATACGAATACATGTAAGGAGTAAGTAGGACAGCGAGATGCTTCCTTAAATATGACCTATGTATGTGACCCAATTATTTGAAAAAGAGCGCCACTACTGAGTCATGGTTGCATATCTCTCAAGCGCATTCGTATGTCATGAATAAGGGGGAGATGTACTGCATTGTTTAGTGCATACTTAAGTAAGAGGAATGGTCTATCTCTAAGAGCACTGCACAAAGTTTTGATCACGCTTAAAGGCGTCCATTCATTGGTTATACTTGTGCAGCATAGTTGCGTTATTCTATTCTTAAAGTCCTCATTCCTGGAACATGTCCTACCCGTCCTAATAACCTCTGCTACAAAAGTGTTTGTTATTATATGCCTTGGTATGTTCGAGTTGAAGTTTGGGTACCTAATAACAGCAAAATTATAGTCATCAGTTTTGTTATAGAGACAGTATCTAACGCTTTCATTTCTAACATCAATGTGAAGATCCAGAAAATTCGTTTCTTTATTGTTATCAATAGTTTTTTCTATACTGAGAGACGAATGATATATTTCTTGGAGGTTTCCCTCAAATTCTGTAGTATTGTTAGATATATGTAATATATCATCTATATAACGATACGTACCGTTGTATATTTCTAGGGCCCTTCTATCCCCTAAGCTCATTTTTGTTTTGACAAATTCGTATTCCATATAAGCTAGCGTCAGATCCGCGAGTTGTGGGCTACATGAGACTCCCTGCGGAATACCTTTCTTCCGCTGGTAGATACATCCACCAAAACATACGAAACTCGACTGTAATATGGAATCAACCATATAGAATAAGTCTTCCCTTCT
>KN726874.1:16683-34276 GCA_000816745.1 Ancylostoma duodenale
ATTCCTGCGTTTCTTCGTACTTGTGAGATAAGGCGCCATCATATTAGAAGATCCACATCTCCTCTCCAAAACGCCGTTGTGCCAAGGCAAAACCTTGTTTTCCAGGATCGCGCGATACTGGGGTCCTTGGAACTTGACACTTTCGGGCGCGAAGATGATTGGAGTCTTGCCTGTGTATGTTATTCCTGGCCAGACCATAACTTGCTTCGGTTTTTGCCTCCTAGTTATCATCCCCTTCTCTAGTGGTGGCTCCACTTCGATCACATCTGGTCATTCTGATGATTGTGATTTTGTTCTTCATCGAATTATTTTTCGTCTGAAAACAGGATCTTCCGATGCCGTCCAGCTGCAAAACGTTTCCTCAAGCTCTTGCACCAATCCAACAGTTTTGACGTTCGCTCGCTCAGTAATCAGGTGAACATTCACTTGCTTACACGCCTCCAGTCCGGCCTCTCTGAGAATCCTCCATACATATTCCGCCAAAATTCCAATCGGTTTTACAATTTCCCTCGTGAAATAATCTTAAGTTGGAGGGGTTCTTTCGATCCGACGGCTGAGAACTTTTTTTAGTTACACTTTTTTTTGCACCTCTTGGTCTACCTCTCTCGGGGTGATCCTCGTTTTTCCCTGTCTCTTGCAAGCGCTTCAGCTTTCAAAACTTTCGAATGTGGAATATTCAACAGCAGCGAAATCTTCACCAATCCATTCCCGCTTTCTGCCATGCGAATAATTACCGATCTCTAATTCTCTTCTAGATCCCATCTATAACGTAGAGCAATGGCTGTGGGAATGTAGAGTCGAGGTCATTCCAGCCGGCTCACCTCACGAGAAAGCCAAATGATCTTCTGTTCCTTTATTTTGGTATCAGCCTGTATTACACTCCTACTCCAAAATACAGTTCAATGAACCTGGCAGCAACGCAAAAGAACAATCCATTGAACCTGGCACTATAGCACTTACAGCGGTACCAAAAGTTTCCGACCTGTACCACTCGATGAAAAGCTACTGCAGTGAAATTTTAAAGCAAACAATTATTTATCCCTCCAAGTCTAAAGCATTTTTTATTTCGCCATTCTATTCGATTTCATCAATTTTATAATGGTTTTTATCACACAAATACAAACACCAAACGCAGGCTCGTTTTCGCTATTCGTCTGGTTCTGCTGAAATGCCACTTCATATTTTCTCATGAATTCTACTAGTCCCGTCTACAAATTAGCTGAAATAGCGAAATGCAACTGCGCTTTCATGAACCAGTACAATTTTGTGGAAAAGGATGTATCACTGAAGAGCCTGATTGCCACGGTTTAGTTAAGTTCCTGCTGTTATTTTTCTTGGCTGGTTTCCGAACGTGGTCAACAAAGAAGCGTGGTAATTACCTATTTTATTGGGGTCTATATACAGTCAAGTGACACGATCATTCCTCTATCCCTCAACACTTGAGGCAAGAAATTTCTACCTCCGGGTTCTGTGTTTGATCGAAGTGATCTGGGAGGTCTGCTTGTCCTCACCACATCTCAGGCACTGAAGGCACTATAGGGATGTCGTTTTCACTATTTGCAAAACATACGAAGATCTTCTTCCTACACCAAGAAGGGTTTGGAGGCCTAATGTCCTGCGAACCTCAAAAGGATCAGGTGATTGCCTAGAAAATTTACGAAGAAAGCTTTAGATAGCTTACTCAGACAAAGGAACGGACTGACAGCGGTGCCAGTAATTGGCAATAATTAAGCGCGATCTGCCAGATATCGGTGCGCGGTCAGCCCGCAGAAATGGTGTCGGGCGTGCTGATAACGGCAGTAATAGTTACTGATGATGTGTGGATGACATTATAGCGATTAAATTTACCATCAGACAAAAAATCTCCCCTTTTATCTTTGAAAATTGCGCAGTACAAATAGTTTGGAAAAATAAAAAGGCTAACATCGCCAGAGTTCATTCGTATTCTTCAGATTAAGTGCTTAAAAGTATTTCCTTTTGTAGTCGTTCAGAAAGTGCGTAATAATAATGGCTGAGCTCTCTTAATGAGAGCTTCGCTCCAAAAATATCCAAAGAGTGGCACCCACTCCCCGCAAATTGGGGTGTGTTCCACTACCTCAGTAAAAAAGGGATGCGAGATGCTTCTTAATCTCTTCATCATTGTCAGAAAAAGACTGTCCTTCCATATACATCCCATTTATCACCGTCACTTTGGCCATAAAAGTTGCTTCGTACATTGTGCTGGTCCTACGGGAAGAATCTGGCTGACCGCGGACAGCACCGCGGTAGGCGAAACTTTCGACGAAGGACCGCGATCAGCCCGTTCCGCATCTTATGGTACCGCGGTCAGCCCGTGGAGCACACTTTGGTACCGCGGTCAGTTCGCTCCATTGTCTGAGTAGATCCTTGCACAATTTCTGCTCTCTAAAATCTACAATGCCAGTAATTTTCTTTCTACAGCCGCAGTACTGTGTTCTCGTTTTGCCCCTGTTTGTTGATCAGAGGTCGCTCTGTTCCCGTCCAATTCTCACTCCCTCAAAAAAATTCAAGAAAAGAGTACCAAAATTTCATATGAGAATGTCTGAGTATACCAGAATAGTGGCTTGCAGCATCACATGTACACACCCCAACCGCCCAGCACACTCTTGACATTCCAGAAAAATGGTGGGACGAACCAGCAAGAACGTGACGAAGGTTGTGAACAAGTAGCGGTAGCTTGTTCCAGCACCCACATCTTCGGCGCACGTGCTCTTATTCTTCTCGGTGCACTCTTCCCTTACAGGCGGCGATTATATATTCTTCCCTGAGTTAGTGGCGTCTCGACTGTTCTTGATGTTCGAAATAATTTGTAGGACCAGACCAAAGAGGTGGGTGGGGACCAGAGGGAGGAAACAAGAGGGTCAGACCTCAGATATTTTCGAACAAATGGACTAATTCAACTGAATGACCCCTGCCCGTGGTCTACCTTGCGCACTCAACACAGGCTGTATGCAAATTCCCACTTCTATTGAAGGCCCAATGCAAAGGTCGGGCTACTATTCGAGAATTTCACTGCACGCGAAAGATGTAGAACAAATAGTGCCTAACTTATGATTTGAAGAATTCGGCGACAAAATACTCTTCAAAATTGAACGCACGGTCAATTTCTGGCTTTTTCTGAGGCTACTGTAAATAATTGTAGTACGGAGAATAAGGCGAAAAATACTGATATCAAATGTTTGACATTATGAAAAAAGAACGGAAAATAAAACTAGAACTCACTTGTTTCCCCTCAAATCCACATCTTGGCTTAGCAGGTGGGCGCTTACCATCTCTTGTGAACCACAGTTCCCTTTCGTCCTTATAGAAAGGAGTGTAAACCTCAAATAATACGAACTGTTCTTTCAAGGTTTTTAAGCTGTGGTGTTCTATAATTCTTGACCCTTATTTCTGCTGTCACAACCTCAGAATGTCAAAAATAAAGGCTGTTACATTGATTGCTATATTGCTCTTCACAAGGACTGAATGAACAAAATAATACGCTGGATGAAAACTCACAATTCAAGAACAATGCAGGCTGATACATACAAGGAAAGATTGGAAAGCTTCACACAGGGTCAAAAAGCATTAAAAAAGCTTTGAAACTAGACACTTTCGTCTTCTACTCAGGAGATCTAAAAACCGTGTTCTGCATGGGAGAAAACCGTGTTCTGCATCGGACTGAAAGATGCAAATCCCACGAATAAGTCATGCACACTAATGCAGATCCCATGCAGAACACGGTTTGAGAACCGGGTTGCATGGGTTCTGCATCGGTTTTGCATGAGGTAACGTGGATTTTGCATGGGTTTGTGATAATCAATTCGCGTCCTGGAGTGGCCCCCACTTCTCTTCTCGTGGGGGAGAGGGGTGCGGGGAGTGGCTCCCACGTACCTCAGGAACAAAAATACTGCCCCGTCACGAGCAATGTCGTCGCACACCTTGCAACTTCACCGGCTTGGCACTTATAACTCCTCTCTCTGCTCATTTTGGATCCGGCCAACTTCTGCTGGATGTCCGACTGAGGTGCATCGTACATTTAGCTGGTGAATATTCCCTATGTTACATGCAATAATTTTATATTTCAGAGAAACCTGCAAATTTTTGACATAGTTATGGAAGTCGCAATGAGTAAATTTTTATCGGACATAAACCACTCCTAATTGTGAAGAAACAATGGAAATAATGAATGAAAAATTTAAATGACCGGTTTTTTTCACAAACCGATGCAAAACCCATGCACACCTATGCAAACCCCGGTTTAAATCGGTGCAAAACCCGGTTTTTTAATCAATAATTTTCAGCAATGCTTAAATCCATGCAAAACCCATGCATACCCATGTAGAACCCATGCGCCTCCAAATCCGATGCAAATCCCATGCAAAACCCGCGAAGAACCCACGATTTTCTCAAAGTCATGCAAAACTCATGCATACCGATGCAAAACACGGTTTTTACATTTCCTGAGTGAGTTCATACTAGAATTCGAAAGCAGAGCATATCGGTTTCTTGCAGATCTTTCCGCCTAGTAATTCGCATCCAATCGGAAATAGCTGAATGGATGCGATATTACCTGAACACTACGTGTATGGATCGGGTGCGTGTGTGTTCGGTATGAGCTCTTTGTGAGTACAGTATAAGAAAATTACAGGAAGTGCTCGCAAGCAAAGGTCGCTTAAGATTCAATGAATTAATGCAGATTGGTTCGCCTCATTATTATGCGGGTTTCTAGATGCACACCTTGCGCTTACAGAAGTGAACCTTCGCCGGCTCTTTTTCACAAATACACTGCCTTAGATTCACTAAATAACAAATTGTGTGAGCATTTCTATTCATATTTGTTCTCATGCTATTTGCGACAACTTCGTTAATGTATTCACGGTAAGTTGGTGCCTTCGCGATCTCGTCCAGATTTCTGCGAATGAGCATCCATTGAACTTTATAGTTGAATCCGGTGAAGCAAGCTTGGCAAACAAGTCTGAAGCTGTCGATCCACCTATTTATTGTACACAGATAAGCTAGAACTGACGTTGAAGTCCACTGGTTGATTCTTAAGGGGTTTCTTTACAGTTTTCACGCGTCGCGCCGCACATCACGGTTAAGCATAGGGCGCGGCAACGCACGGGGAGCTAGCTACGCAAGGGTTGTACGCTTTTGCCGCTGCGCGTCAGTTTGCAAGCCCGCATTGAGGGCTGCAGCAAGGAATGCCCCGGGGCATTCTTTGCCGCTGTGGCAAAGCGGCAAAATGGAAGGCGCGGAAACTCAGCTCGCGCTGCGCCGCGTTGCATCATGCTAAAAACCTTTTACCTTTACCTGGCGGCCCGGCCGAGATCGTGAAAACACTTTCGCATTGGAAACATTAACGACGTTGGAGAGGGTCGTGTGGGAATATGAATAAGAATAATCATGTGCATTTCAACCAAACAAATACTTGAGAATATCTCAACGAAAAAATAGGCAATAAGGCGCCACCCTGATTTTGCCTGCCTGCGTTCAGCCAACACTCCTGCTCCTATCTCCTTGAGGTCCTTCTTGTCGCTTCGCCGCACTGCTTTGCCAGTTGAGACGAACCGGGTAGTCGACTCCGTCTCTCGCGGTTCAACTCTAGCGTATCCGCTCGAGGGTATCCTTGGACATCTTATCCTTGTGCTTCTGGAGCGCTCAGCTTTCCCTGCATTATCATGGAATTTTTGAATAAGCCGATAGTGTTTTTCGCCGACGCTGTCGATAACATCTACCCAAAAACTGGCTAAAGAAGTGAAGAGATCCCAGTTTATAGGTTTGATCCTCCGATTCTTGAACTTGGTGGCCTTTTCTCCTCTGCACCGCAAGAGGAATCTTGCGCAAAAAAGAGTGAGTCCCAATCCCGTGAAGAACTTCAAACCAGCGGCCACGTCGGTCAGGCACGACGTTCCATTGATGCTTTTCATTAGGTGACATCCACGTCTAGTCCTGGGAGGTTGACTTTTAAAATTGTGCGTTCTCAATTACGGTTTCGATCTTGGTGATGTACTCGTAAGGCATTCCTCCCTGTTCATTGTCTTGATAGCCTTTGTGGCTTATGTGAAGTTCGCCATGCATTCCGCTTAGGCCAACCTTAGCGTTCAAGTCGCCAAAATGACTTTGTAAAAAGTATGACCTTTAGTGTAGAAATTCTCCAAGTACAGGGAATCTCGATCTCGATTTATTTGTAGATGGATGTTAGAGCGTTGGCGACGGAGATTGTTAAGGCCGGCATTGATCCACATCCTCTCAGTTGCAAACGCCCGATTTGCGTCGTTAGCTGATTGAAATAATCGATGTTCATGAAACAACCTCGCTTAAATGCTTATTTTTGGATAGCTGACACGAAACTGATTTGGCTCAAGGCGGCCCAGGCAAAGCAGTAGCGATTTCTCACGTTATGATAAAATGAGTGAAGACCACGCCAATAGCGATCAGAGAATGATGAGATTTTGAAGAAGACGTCGGGCTGAGATGGTCTTATTTTTTCTGCCTATCTGATGTAATAATGTGAAAATCAACTGTTGTAAAGCAGAACTTGAAAGAAAACATACCGCATTTTCACCATTCACAAAGATAGTTGCTATTGCCTGATCATGTCCCGTTTTGCTTAAACCATTTATGTAGAATGTTGGACACCTTGTACCATTTCTCCCAAGTACTACAGGCCCAGATACTCCTGAAAGGCCCAGCTTCTCTTGATTTATACGAAAAACAATGTTCATCGTTGCACACTTTATTTCCCATTGCTCCATATCTTAGTAGGTGTAGTGAAAATATTGTTACACTAGATTCAAATATTAGTCCAGTGGTATTTCTGGGAAAGTTTCAGAGTACTTCCCGCTTTAGCGAATCACCTCATGTAAAGAACAACTCACACATTCAGTGAGGTTAATAGAGAATACAACTGGTAGTTCGCATCTTGAGACCAGCTGCATGACGTTCCTCATCCCGACGGCTGGTTCATTAGAGCTGTGAGTTAAGGCTAAGCGCTTTTGGAAGACTCTTAACAATATATCGAAGCGTCTGAAGACAGCACTAACGGTAGACTTCGTATTTTAGATCGTGCCTTTTTGGGAGCCTGAACAATGTGCCCAATAATTCTGCGCCACTGTAAGAGTCACCACTTTCAAGTGTAGGAGATGAGACTCAGGCACTTTCATATGACAAGTGGACCCCACTTCTCAGGCGTGCAGTTATACTGGGCAGGCCGTCCATACAATTCGAGCATCGCGCAGGGCGGCATGTCAGTTTACATACGATAACAGCAGAGGATAATATGTGAACTTCCATTTCATGCGTCATCTCGAAGCGCTGGTTCAGATGGTATTACGGCAGCATAGGTGGTGGTCATGAAGAACGATAGTCGTGACAGCTGCCAGTTGCAGCAGGCATCCCATGTAAAGGTTGCCACGCCCATCTCGTACGATACGCTTGCTAGCCTATCCTGTGCAGAGGACCGAAGGCTCTATTTGGTCCAGGGCTAGACTGAATATGCATTTTTGGGATTTAGTACAACAACGCAATAACTCTTAGTGATTATGTGTCACATTTCAATGAAAACTAGGCTTCATCTGCTTTCGCATTACTAAATTTTGTTCGAGAAGGTCGTATCCAACTTCAGACGCCCAACCATTATTGCCTGTATATCCCTCTATCCATCTAGCGGAGGGGCTACAACTGCATGGGATATTGACACATGGGTCCATAGCAGCCAACTATTGCCAGCTATCGTTCTTCCACCCCGGCAGCATCTGAGCATTTTGCATCTCAGATCCTGTATTATGTGTGTGTGAAACAAAACTTCTCATTGGTCAGTTATGATGACGTACATATGAGATCATAGTCTTCCCTTATTGATTGATTGATTGATTGATTTATTGCGTCTTATATACAACACCATGGACACATAATTCATTTCAAATACAAATTCTGGTTGAGCAGTTACCATTAAGATGAGAAAATATAGTTATCATATTCATCTATGCTACACATGTCTTGGACTTAACAGCTCGTTTGAACGAAGCACTGGAACACTTGGTGGGGATTCTCCTACTTATTTTGATAAATGCAGTCCCTGCCCTGATGGTAGAACTGGTTTCTCTTACGACACGGTTAGGTTTTGGGGACGCGATTTTCAGTGGGCCACCCCTAGTAATTGAGGGTGTTATGCTGAAAAAATCAAGAGCATTAATATTAGTTGCAGGGTTAAGCAATTTATGTACCATGCAAATACCGAGCATTGTTCGTCTGGATTCAAGGGTTGCAGGGCCAAGACGACTATTTCTGATACTGAAATTGGGAATGTTAGAATAAGAAGTTTTCCTCATTCTAACGAATAATTTTCTAGTATAGTTATTCTGTACTCTTTCAAGCATGAGGACATCTTGTTTTCGGTAGGGATCGATCAGTTATCATGATGTAAATATGAGATCATATATTAGGTGGTGACATAAGCCCTTGCGCTTTTTTGAATATAGTTACCTCTCCCTATTTGTTGACTTTTCGTTTATGACATGTACGATTCAGAAGCGCGAATCATGCTCTACAGGAAGTTGCAAGCAGTTTTTTTTAACCCACAATTTCTTCGAGTTTTGAGCCAGCAAAGTGAAGTAATGAATCATTGAAAGACAGCACAACCGACATCTGCCTACGCTGACATTCAGTTGAAGCTCGAAAGGCCATCAAAACTGCGCGAACGGCCTGTGTCAAATATGAAAGAGATGTTTTGCTTGAAACGACCGATCACCAGCGATCTTCTGTGCTGAAAGAACACATACTCAGACAAAAATGTCAGGACAAGCGGAGGACGATAGCCCTGATTTCTCAAGGAAGTTTATTGGTCATCCGGTGACCGCCTGCTTCGGGACATGCGGAGGACGTAGTCGAGGTGTGTACCGAAGCAGGCGGTGAGGTGTGTGATCTAGGCCCGAAAAAACATCAGGTCTAGCGGAAGATGTAGTCGGGGGTGTGTCATACCATCGAGCTTTGATAAAAGCCTCGGATGGGTGCGGAGGCACATGGCAGGTAATCCGAGAACACCTCAAGGTCTCACATCACACAGCAGTGAGTTCTGCCTATTTTTCCACTACTTGTTGCCCTGCACTCCGTGCTTCTTCTATAACAACGTTTAATAGGCTTTCTTTCGCCATATTCACTTTAGAAAACTTTCCATAGAATAACGTTTATGAGGCTTCTTATTGTCATATTCACTCACAGAAAAACTGGCACTTCTTATGGACACATTCACTCAAAAAAAGCTGGCAATCATCGGTATTGCTTCTGTAGTGTCCCTTTTAAAATGTGAACTCATAAAGGTATCTATTTTGGCAGCTGCTATGGAATGTCTAGCTTATAACTCTGTGTGTGCCTTAACAGGCTTACCCCACAGATCGTTTTCGACGTTTCATAGCATGCGTGAACTGCCGAGAACGATGGTATACATGAAAGATCTTAAAACCATCAATAACCCCATTTTTGAACAGCCTACTTTTCTTGGATCGCATGCAGAAATTATGGGTCAGCATCGGATCCGACTCAAAACTCGGTTGTTGCGTGAACAGTTTCCCGAGCTCCTTGTTCACTGACCAGGCTATTGCTGTGGATTGTAATCCAGCCAGGAAACGGGTGATGCCTGCTTAGATTACGGGCCAGATTTCTTGGCCAGTTTATTTGTAACGCTAGAACAGTTCCGTTGTCGCATCTCATAATTTTGCAACCAAAGAGGATTTCCTCCTTTCCAATAATATACAAGTCGAAACAAGCCCGAATAGTCTCCGGCTATTGACTGGACAAATCCCAGGTATTCGTAACTGCCTGTCAAAAGTCACGTGGCTTGCTTTTTATAAGCCATGAGACATTTCCTCAGACAGAGATAGCCCACTATGGTTCTCCGAAACGGTGAGCGCAAACATGACAAACATCTTCCATCCGTGGAATTATCATCCGACCGGCTTTCACCAACTTCTCGTCCAAAGTGTGGTGGAGGGAAAATGGATTCATGACGACAACGTCAGGCATTTTTAGTGAATTTATCGGCATTGGAAATTGTTCTATGTAGTATTGAATAGCTGTGGGAAATGACACGCCCGAACGAGGCCGAGAACGTCCTCTAGCCAGGATGAGCCGTAAAAGGCTAGCCCAGAGAAACTTATATTGAGCAAGAACATGAACGCTTGGCAAAAGGAACTGCGTGACATCTTTGCAAAGCTGATGACGTACGCGTGGCCAACTTATTGAAAAACTTCAGAGCTCCTGTCCACCGTAAAAGAAATTCGATAAAATCAATGGATTAGCGAACAATCAATATGTCGGTACTTTGGTGCAACGTACTCGTCATATTTGTGTTCAGACTTTAGGAAAGCGCATATACATCCTGTACTTACTCCCTCGTGATCAAAAGTAGAAAATCGGCAAAATCCTTAATTAGATAATTTTGGACACCAAACTGTCGTCAATTTTGTGCTCAAAAATTTGCAAAGTATCCAACGGAGATGTTGCCAGCGGCCTCTGGGCAAAAATAATGAAGAATCAGTAAGTCGATGATGCAACTGATAGCATCTGGTGGAAGGTGCTGAAACCTCCATAGCCCCATAGACGTTACGTATTCGATGTTTGGCCCTGATCGTTGTAGATCGGGCATCGTAGCACTCCTTCCTATTGGAAGTGCACTGCTCGCTTGTGCGCATGAATGAAGCAGAGTTGAACCAGCGAACTGGGAAGCAATCGAACAGAAATGGTGAATGCTCGGTGGGTCGGCTCGAAATCTCCGAGCGGCGGTGGGAGTGATAAGTTTTGTTCAAAGATCCCCATTTCGGGACAAGCGGAGGAAGGTACCAAACTTGCGGAGGACTAAATCGGGACTTGCGATCCGTAACATACCGGGTTTCCTGACCAAGACCTCCGGGTGCCGGCACTAGTGCTTCGCATGTGCGCGATACTTTGTCTGAGTATTTGGTCTCGTGACAGCAACTAATTCGACAAAACAGACTTCTTTCACATCTGGAAATAGCTCCACAGGAGTCGTTTGTCTAGATGGACATCATATTTTTCAAATCTACCACCTTGCCTACGCGTTTACGTCGAACTGATTCTCGTCCATTGCGGGCCCAATTTGCAACTATGCCATTTCTCTCTGTCTTGCGCAAGTCACGTCCACCTTCTTCCGATCTGCTTCCGTAGCTTGTCGCTATCGCAAGAGTGGTATCCCAGTTACACGTTCTATTGTTCGTGATTACCTATGCAAAATTCGTTCTTCCCGGCGATCGTCCCTCACTCTAGCGACGTGCCCTGCTCACGCCTTTTTCCTCCTGTTAAGCAATTCAACAAAATCGTGTAGTTGACTAATTTCTCTTATTTCTTCTTTCCTTCTGGGTTTTTTCTTGCTTATTTTAAGCATTCGTATTCGCTCTCTGCGTTACTTGCAAACTTCATTCTTCGGCTTTTGTCAGACTCCACGTTTCTCGTCCGGAAAACAACGCGGGCATCACTTTGCAGTAGAATAAGTGACTCTTCGTTTGTGCTGGTATCCCCCTGTTTTTAATCAGAACATCGACTTCCGAAAATCCAACCTGCTTTCCTTCGAGAGCTTCTGTAGCAGGCCATTCCTTATAGTTTGACAAAGGTAGACATAGTGTTCGACTCTTTCGAAAAGCTGATTATTCAACTTGAGTTCGTAGTCTAAACAAAAAGCGCTTTCATCTATTTGATTGGTTTTGCCAGAGTGCACCTTCAACCCGATTCTCTCAGCAGGCTGGCATATTTGCCTGAGGGGATTTTGTAGTGTCTCCGGTATGCTCACTACAGCACCACATCACGGGCAAACAACAGCATTTGCAGCGTCCTTCCATTCATTCTGAAGCCGTCATTCTCAGCAACATGTCCAGCGACTGATCCCAGTGCACTCGAGAAGGCATTCGGGAAGCAGATGTCGCCTTGTTTTCAGAGGGTTTTCTTAGGGAGTAATTTAAGTGTAGGACTCCTTCATTGTTTCTTGTACATAGGATCTAATAAACAAAGCGCCGTAAGGGCGCTAGAGCGCCAGACATACTGCTCCAATTGACATATTGCAGCAGCACTCATAGACACCGGTAATCTTAAAGCGCAGACTGTGAGGGAAAGTGGCCAATATTTAAGGACTCAGACATGTTCGTTTCGGGACTCTCGATCTACGCCACTCCTGGATCTCATGCAAGCACGGGATGGTGATTTCATCACCTCCGCTGGCAGTCTCGCAGCATAGGTGCGACGGAGTGTTTACATGCTTTCAGGCTGCACACTATACGCAGCAGGAAAACCACCATTTCACTGTTGCCGCGCTTTAGACAGCTCCAGTGAAATGATGGGCGGGTTCTGTGAGAACTCTGAAGCTGAGTGGTGGCTGTACTGACGCGATCGGCCCATTGGGGAATGCTTCTGCCGCATCCCTTGCTGAGGTCTCGATGCGGTTGTGCAGTCACGATATCCGTTCATTTCGAGAAAGATTGTGCACTAACATACAAGGTAAACGCTTCAACATAGCAGGGCATGATGTTATGTAAGCAATCGACCAATAGTTGATAAAATCAAAAAAAGTTAATCAAAAGCTCTTAATAACTAACAAGCCTCAAACATTACTCTCGAGATTTACAAACGGTACGGGTGCCCAAATGGAAAACAGGGGTGCCGTGGCCCAAAAGTGGTGAAAAGCCTAGGATACGGCTTCATCGATGGAAATCGGGTCCGGTTTGGTCTAATTATGAGGAAAAACACCGGAATAAGGGTTGATCATTGGTTGAAGTACCCATTGTGGCCCAATAGTGTGGAGGACACCAGCATACAGCTCCGCCATTATAGGATCGGTTCGCTCTTGCTCAATAACGTGGAGAACGCGAGGATATGGGTCAACCGATGGAGTAAGGGTCCAGTGTGGCCGAACAGTGGAGAAAACACTAGAAGGGTAAAATGGGCATTCGGGGTCGATAATATGACCTGTCCAACACGTTCTGACTTGTTTGCATTTCAAGGAATTATTGTACGTTAGGAGAGTTAACAAGTGAGAGCGTTCTGGAGGTGTCAGCTAGCAAGTCAGAACGTGTAGAACAGGTCAAGTAATCGACTTCTGCTAGGTGCCCTCCCCCCAACTCCATTTTGCCCCACCAACATGCTGGTCCACCAATGCAGGAACGACCCAATGGTGTAGAGAACGACAGGATATGGGCTCACTTCGGTTCAATAGTGTGGATAATGCCGGGGTGCGAGTCCACCCATGGAAGAGAAGGGGGCCGGCTTAGCAAAACTGCGAGGAAGACGCCAGAATATGGGACCTCAGATGGAAGAAAGGTCTTCGTGGCCCAATGGTGTGGAGAACGCCAGGATAGAGAACCACTAATGTAGAAAGTCCTCCGTGGCCCAATGGTGTGGGAAACGCCAGGATACGGGTCTACCGAAGGAGGAAGGGCCCGCCGTGGCCTGCTGGTGTGGAGAACACCAGGGAACTGGTCCGCCGATATAGGATGGGTCCGCTGTGACTCAATAAAGTGAAGAACACAATGATAAGGTTCTGCCGACAGTGAACGGTTTCGCTGTAGCCCAACAGTGAAGATGATCCCAGAATGCGGGTCCAGTGATGGATGAAAGGCCCGCCTTGGCCCAATAATGTGGAGAATACCAGGATACGAATTCGCATTGGCCCAATAGTGTAGAGAACGGCACGATGCAAGTCCGCTCATGGAAAACGCATCTGCATTGGCCCAGTAGTGGGGAAAACGCACGAATACGCCCTACGATGGAGAACGGACTTCTCATACTCATACTCAACTCATAAGATTGATTTCATATTTGAGCCCATTAATGATTAGTTTTGCTTCTTTGTCAATTTTCTGGAGATGTAGCAAGTGCAAAGCTTTTGCAGCCTAGAGTACCAGACATATTGTTCCAAAAGGCGGCGGCACTCTTTCACACTGGAATTCCTAATGCGCAGACTGGAAGGGCGGCTGGCCGACTTTTAGAGACGCAGAAATGTTCGTTTCGGGACTCTCCGCCTACCTCACTCCTGGCTCCTCATGGGATAGCGATTTCATCACCTTTGCAAACAGCATAGAGGTGAGGGAGTGTTCACAAGCTTGCAGCCTGCACAATATACGCAGCAGGAAAACCACTCTACCCTTTCCGCACAGATCATCCGAAGTCCTGGACGGGATTCCACAGCGTCGAGGCCGCAATAAAACGGCCCGACCTGCACGGTGAATGCCTCCACTGTGAAGTCCTTACGCACAATTGGCGGAAAATTTTCGAGCGCGCCCAGCATGCGGCGCGTGCGCGGCGCGGCCCTCTTGCGGCAGCGGTCCCCCTCGTTCGTCAGATTTTTGGCCCATATGAGTGTTTTTCTTTCATTATTTTATAAGTTTATATGGAGGTGTGAGGCCTGTGGCTGACCCGTGTCGACCGGACGGCCCCAGAAGAGGGCCGCGCTGCGCACACGCTGCATGCTGGGCGCGCTCGACCCTTCGAAGAGGTGTTTGCGCACGCTAAAATGCTCGAAGCAGTAGCAGTAGTGGCGAACGCAGGGAGAGAGAAAACGGCTCATTCTCGGGGGGGGGGGGGGGGAGCATGGGTCGCCGACCGAATTTTCCAAACTACTCCACAATATAAATAAAAACCAATCTGGCCGTCCGCCCAGTGCCGGACTTCCAGACTTTCCCTAGTGCTCGCTCCGCTCGCACTACTCTACCCCGAAACTTTCCTTACACAGTTTCTGCATCCAGTTCCTTTCCCATTACTTCCATCTATGAGAAACTGAGCTGATCAAAGAAAACTGACTGCATTTTTCAGCGCAATACTACTTTTCGCTTGAAAATAACTAATCGCAGTTATATGTAACTGACTCAACATGGCATGACCACAGGAATGGTTTACCATTCCTTGTTTGTTGTGAGATAAGGGAATAAGCGATAAGGGTTACTTTGAACATATAAAAGAGGAGGCTGCGGTGTATCCAAACACAAATGAGAGGATGAAAAGGCGGAGAGGGGAAGTGATGTAGAGAAATCACGTTTGAGGTATTGTAACGAAATGAAATTACGTTTGAGGTATTATTCACTGCTGAGGTTTGACATTTAGCAATTTCTCATTGATCTCGAAGATGGACTTAACTCACAGCATTTCTCACTACAGAGTTCGGCGCAACCCTCCTTATATATCGCTCGATCCGATGATCGACGTCCCCACGTTTTGGACGCCGGCGCACCCTTACCACACAGTGGGACCCGTCTCCAGGCATTTCCCCAATTTTGGACGTTGGCGCACCCTTATTACACCGATGGACCCGTCTCTAGACCTTTCACCACTTTGCTACGCCGCGCACCCCTCCTTCATTGACGGACCCGTTGCACATCGCCGGTCCTCTGCTCGGCCACATCTCTTCCCCCCTCCACCGCACCACACCCGTTCTTAGCGTTTTATAGGATCTCACACCACCAATCACCATCACTGACCAATCGTAGTAGGTGTGCACCGCGCGCACAAAGTCACATGAAGTATAATAGTATAATAAATATAGTATAATATAACAATAGTAATATATAGAGTATTGATCGTGAATAAGTTCATTTTTGATAATTACTTACTTTCATCATCACTTTCTAATATTTGTTGTTAATTAATTAATATTTAGATTAATAGCTTCCATGTTCGTTCTTCTTTGAACCCGGGAATCTTTGGTAGTATTCATTCAATTCTTTCTTTGCCACACCAGGTTGTTAAGGTGGAAGTATTTATTGTGACCTGACGTTTCGACGATTACCGTCTTCTTCAGAGGTCTGACAGTGGTTCCAGCGTACTTTATCTGCGTTTTACACGGTCAAACGTCTCGTCGGACTTTGCCAGTTCTCGACGTTGTCCGAGGCAAGATACGATGAGAATACCCAGACTCAAGTTTCAACCCACCAATATTTTCTACTGTTTCGCGGGAGTTGCCCGCACTCAAGATCGCTTGCAGCGGACCAGTAAGTATTATTCAGTGTTCGTATTTTATTTGATCTACATTAGATAGCTCACATAGCGATAAAAAAAAGAAGAAGGTCACTGGTTAATGATAGACATTCATTCTTGTTGTTCATTCCCGGATTTCTGGCCAAAATCCAGGCCGCTTCCAACGCCTTCCTCGCAGAAATTTCGTTTTCTAGCCCCAGTACCTTGCACCTGACATTAAAATCACTATCATTATGAGCTTCATTCTTGTGCCGTCCTAGCGGAGATGCTAGGGTTCCTCGTCTCTTTGCGGCCATGTGTTCCTTAATCCGCACACTTAGTGTCCTACCCGTTTCCTCGACGTAGAGGTCATGACAAGTCAAGCATTCTAGTTGATACACTACTCCAACTTTTGCGCAATCGCCTACGTTTCCGTGCGGGCATACAACGCATGGCTCTGATATACAATGCTTATCGTAGAGCCTATTGCGGACCAACTGCTTTCTGATGTTCTCGTTGGGAATGTTTACCAAGAAAACATCATCTTGGAGTTGGGCTCGGATTATGCATTGCTGGTGAGCCGCGCTCACTTTGTCCGTAAAGAATGGCATACAAAGTGGAAGTTTGTTCAGCCGAGGTGTTCGACTCTGAGAACCGGCGTGTGGTGGTTGAGGCCGGCACCGCGACGTCGAGTAGCCGTTGCTGCTTGCTATCTCCAACGCTAATTTTCTTGACTCGCACCGTTCTCCTTCGCTCGTGCACACCTTTGTAGCTGTTTTGAACATATTGCGCACAATGGCACGCTTAACAGCATTGGGGTGTGCGGACTTCGCGTGAAGCAAGATGTTTTTGGAGCTTTCCTTTCGGTACCATTTCACATGCATGATACCATTCGACAATTTTATCTGGGTATAGAACTGCTGGATAAACATGCACGGTATATAAACACCTTTGGGCTTAGCAAAGCACGCATACTGGTCCTCATCCGAGAATGCTTGAAGTGTAACATATTTAAGTTGTCCGGGAAGTGTTTTTCCCAGATTCGAGGACTTGCCATGGGTCAACGACTTGCGCCTGTCCTCGCAATATGTTTCATGTCTAAGAGAGAGGAACCAGTACTCGCTCGCTTGCCAATAATGTACTGCCGCTACATTGACGACTGCTGTGTAGTAACATCGACGCAGTCTGAAATGGACGAATGCTTCAAAATTTTGAACGAACAATCGCAGTATATTCGGCTTACACGAGAAACGCCGCGTGATGGGTGGCTTTCCTATCTGAACAACGGAAACGTAGGCGATTGCGCAAAAGTTGGAGTAGTGTATCAACTAGAATGCTTGACTTGTCATGACCTCTACATCGGGGAAACGGGTAGGACACTAAGTGTGCGGATTAAGGAACACATGGCCGCAAAGAGACGAGGAACCCTAGCATCTCCGCTAGGACGGCACAAGAATGAAGCTCATAATGATAGTGATTTTAATGTCAGGTGCAAGGTACTGGCGCTAGAAAACGAAATTTCTGCGAGGAAGGCGTTGGAAGCGGCCTGGATTCTGGCCAGAAATCCGGGAATGAACAACAAGAATGAATGTCTATCATTAACTAAGTGACCTTCTTCTTTTTTTTTATCGCTTCCAGCCTGATC
>KN726875.1:0-25462 GCA_000816745.1 Ancylostoma duodenale
TTCACCTTAGCAGCTGCTGAGATATCCAGGAAATATGGAAGTCTCGGATCATGCAAAAGCTCTGAACAAGTCGCAAGGCGAAATACATCTCCAGCTGTGAAAAAGATGTTTCTCATTCTATGGACATTGGTGAACCATCGCCATCATGAAAGCTACAACAAAAGAGTTGAAAGTAGATCATACGCCTTCTATAGCTCGGCTCCAAATCTCATTTGCTATGAAACGTTCAGGAGAGCCGGAAAATTAATTCAAAGAAAAAAGTCATTTAATTGATCAGTGACGACGGCTCGCCTTAAAAGGTCTACTCAGGTAAGTTTACATGGATCATGAGTAATCCTGGAATCTTTGAAAGGAAAACCTCAATGAAAATGATCCTTGTCAACTTAACCGTTAGTCATAGTATCTATGGTGTTGCGGGCGAGGAAAAGGCTAGGACTTAGCAACTCGACCTTCAAGTTTGGAGTTTGTCCAATTTGCAGGGTTGCTGGAACCAGAAGTAAATGCCTATTCAAGCGACAAATAAGACTAAATTCATTACAAAGGACATGAAACAGCTACTCAATTCGAGGAGAATTTGCTTCCTTGATCAGCTGTTAGTAGTTTTCCAGAAATGAATGCGCGCCGCTCTGCGCTGTGAAATATTAATTTCCAACATCAGCGTGGTTTTGAATTTTCCCTCCGCTAGGAATTGAAAAATGGGAAAGTACAAGAAACAAATGGTAGTCTGATGGTGCGAAGTGATTGCACTGTTAGATCACCTGCCGATTTACATGCCATTGTTTGGGCAGGTGCTACATCTCAAGTACACAACAAGTGTCCTTCAAACCAAACAAGGACTGCGGTAGCGTTCTGGATCAAATATTCTTCAAGATGCATCCTTTTGTCATTTCTTTCGCGAATTTAATACTACAACATACTTCAAACAGTTACGGAATCTTGTACTGAACCCATCACACCCGCTGTCCAGGACCCAGAATCAGATCCCCTTGCAGCAGGAAAAAATCCGTTCATCTGCCATCGGGTTATTGATGCAGCCATTCGCGCTTCGCTTCAAAGGTGACAGCTTTGATGGGATATAGACCATCTTAGAAAACTATACTAATTTGTAAAATATAATAACTTTGGTGAAATATCCATCAAATTTAGCTATTCTCCAGAGATTTCGTCGCACATTGCATGATCCCTATATACCCAAATTCCCAGTAGTAATCCACCTCATATCAAAATTTGAAAAAAAATATCCAGGTGTCTTTCCAGTATAGAAGGTTACCGCCTAATCCAGACAAGATAGCTTTAACGATTGCCTCTGCATTGGTGGCAAGGTCCCGTCAACGGTTTTAGACGCATAAGATCACATTTCGGCACTCAAAATCGTACATCTATCGCTTCATTCACGCCTATTTCCAAGTATAACGCATCACTCCGAACTAGAAAAACTAAAGAAAACCGAAAGTGACTCGTTTGAAAGTGGTGGCGCTACTACAGTCTTTTTACCTGCTCGACTGCTCAACCTAAGTTAAATCAGAAAATAATCTCCTAAAAGGAACAAGAACTAAAGAAATCACCTCCGAATCCAAGTGCAAAAACACGCAAATACAAATGTTTCAGAATTTTCCATACCAGTTTCTGATAATTTTCCGCCAAACCTCGCCTTCAAAGATCCTACACTCAAGAGGAGAAGATTATCGCCACGGAAAAAAACCGTTTAACTCCTAGTTTAACTCGACAGCTCTTTAGTTTCACAAGCTTCCTCCTCCCAAAAGAACCATCAAGACACAAAAACTCCGCAATGCCGCGCGTGCCCAGCAAACCACGGATAGCATACAAATCGATGGACACCCGACCAGATCGATTAATTGATTCATGATTGAGCTGCTGACGTGACCATCTGCTCGATATAATAATCCATCCAGCCATATACAGCACTGCCGCAGCTGGCGCGGAATTAGACGCAACACAACACGCGGACACGCTGCCGAATTGGGACAACGAAGACTATGTAGGGGCTCCATGCCGCGACCTGCACGATTTCGCGAAATTGCACCATTTTCCACACCTCATGTGCAGAAATGACGCTATTTGCTAGCAAGGAAAACCTTTTGCACTTGACAAGGGAAGCAAATATTTCAAGATGTATCTTTGCGTTGTAGGCATAATGCATCAACGTCTTGTATTACAAACGAGAAATATAAACTCTGGTGAAAATTGCACAGCATTGCAGAAAATACGTAATGTGAACGTATTCAGTGCACAGAATGTGAAACTTTGCTTGTCTGCCAAGAAGAAAACCAGGCAGACTAAATCCAGATTTAATGCAGCTTATAATCATTGTGGATCTCCAGGAAGAAAAGATTGAAAAATAGGCGTACAATATGTGGTCAAATAAATGAATTAGGAGAGGATGTAGCAAAATCAGCTGGGGTTTAAAAGGGGTAAGGCATCTGAGCAAGTTTTCTCAATTAAGCCCTCATCAGGGAACAATGTAGAGGAAAATGGGAGATCGAAAACGAAGGGAACAGCAATACGATGGAAAGATGAGATAGATTTGGCACTGCCGACAAAAGCCATGGTGATACCGAATATGGATTGTTGAATGTGGATATTCCAGATAGTGGGATTAGGCAGCATGAAATGAGATATTTAAAAGAATAAAAATAAAAAATTTAGAGGAAGAGGAGCTGGGCTCCCATTTGAAAAATAAAAATAAAAAATTTGGAGGGAGAGGAACTGGGCTTCCTCTTCCCCCAGCTCCTCTCTTTCTAAATTTTTTGTTTGGTGTCCGGATCGCATGATAGAAGCTCCAAAAAAAAGTGCGCAGAATGGACTAAACAATGTTTCTATATAAAGACAAGATCCCAAATCAAAGAAAAAGGAAAGAAAGACGCATGATGAGAGCGAAGGTAAAAAAGGAAACAGTAGTGCAGTTTAAATGCAAAACACCGCAAAAAAACGTAATTCTGCATTTTGCAAGGAATAAGAGAAACTTTTGCAGATCCTAGAGATAACTTACGGAACCCAATCAAGAACCTAATGGTTCCGCGGATGAACAGACTTCGGATCCACGATGGAGCCAAAATCAATCATTTTCGGAGGATTCAAGTGTCGTAAATTAATCATTTTCATGGAATTCAGGTGTTGTACGGAACGATTACGGGAAAACAAAATTAATGTAAGCAATAAGATTTTTGGCGGGCCCTACAAATAAACAGGACATGGGATATCGGGATGGCAATACATAGTTGAGAAAGAGCTAAAAACGCTAGGAAAAATTGAATAAAGGAGAACAAATGAAAAATTCGGGCGCACCGTGATCTCGAATATGAAGAGACCAGAGAGAAAAAAATAACGCTTTTCATTTGTGAAAGTCGCGCCCAATTTTATAGAAAAAGATCACCACATGCACTTTGCGAGAGACAACACAAGAAATTCAGAGCTGGTACAAAGCAGTGTTAACTTACTTTGTCAGTGTTCTGCCGATACTTGTTACTCTCGGCAACAAGTATCTTTCGTCCACTTTCAGCTTCATCTTGTCGTGTGCCAATCGCCTTGATTTCCCCATCGACACGGAGCTGGGACAAATTTCCATTAGAAATGGGAGGAGAACGTAATGAAAATACAAGTAGAACACTTAAAAAATTGGAAGGAGACAGAAAATCACCTGCACATTATCCCATGAGACGTTTTTCCAGCTTCTCACGTAGCTCTCCATGTTCTTTGATATGAAGATCTAGTGCTAGCAATCCATGAGTCTCTGATACAAAGCAGTAGGTAAATGAATACTCCTAGTGACGCCTCTACTACATGGAACACAACAAATTCAAAAAAAATCAAAGAGTATTCTCAGGATTCTTCACCAGAACGCATATCCAAACGAAAAAAAAACAAACTAGAAAAAACCTTTATAACAAAACTTCTACTCCGTCCATTCTCTCATAGAAACCTACAAATAACGTCGCCACTTCATATTCTATTGTCTACAGAATTACCATCTAAGTTTGCTCGCAAAAAAGGCATCTTTAGCTTTCCACAATGTTGTATCTCCAGTCGTTGTACTTTCTGAAGTCTTCTCGCAGATGATAGTCTTCTGGCAGCTCAGCTAGCACCTTAGCTGCCTCCGCCTTGTAGTCTCGTTGTTTAACCACTGTAAAGAAAACAATTTCATAAATAACCAGTAATAAATCACATATAGGCAAAAACATCCTTGAACCGTCACTGGGGAACTCACCAGGAGGTGGGTGTGCACTTTCATGAACATGCAGCTTGCTGAAGTAACCCAATTTTGGACGGGTCAGATGAAGTTTCTCCTCAACACATGCATCAAGAACTTTTTGGTCATCGTGACACCTGCAAATCTTCGCATTCATCTTTTAAGAAAATGATTGACACTATTTATTTTGGCTAGAGAACATGCTTCTGGGGATAAAAATTGAAGATCAGTAATCAAGAATCATTCGGAAAGTGCAAGGGCCAGCGACTAACAACCTGATCCCTTCTTATCCAGATCGAAAAGAAGATCAACAGGAACTTCTGAGCCAATGCTTTAGCCTGCTACGAGACCCACCAAAATATTCAGTGATTGAGGTAAATTGTGGTCATTTAAAAAGTCAGAAGTTTCCAAGCAGCGCTTCTTCTGCACGAAGCAATCGCGCAGTTGGTTTTCACCGTTTTGCTCAGACAGTGATACTGCATAGAAAAATTGAAACATGCTCAATGGACTCAATGGGTCCAGACTAAGGAAGTTGCCTTCAAACTGTAAAAGTTGTAAAGTAACCGGAAACTATAACAGAAAGACTCTATGTAGGTGGAAACAAAGCAGCCAAGTATGAAATGAAGAAATGGAGAAGTGACACAAATTTCGCCAGACCAGCTACGCTTCCTAGTACAATTGGCGTGCGAAACATCCAGAAGCAATAATGCGGAAACGGAAGGATGAGAACATGACAACAGCGCTCATGCAACGATTTGGAATATGAGAAAAAAAACTTTCTTACTAAGAAATAACTCCGTTTGTGTAATGATCACCAAAGCCTTTAGCAATATGTCAAAAAATAAGCCTAAATGAGTCAGAATTTCAATAAAAAATGTTATTGTAGTTGCGAGCATACTGATTAAGCCTGCATAAGAAAATGTTTGTTTTTTTTTTTGCTGAAAAAAAATTCTAGCGAAAAGAATTCTAGGGTCTAAATTCTACTTCAAGTGAAGCTCAGGATGTGATTGAAATTACAGAAACCGTGGCAATAAGAAACTGAACGTATACATTCTGGAGTGTATGGATTCAACGAGCAACTGATACGGCTGAAGATGCACTAGCAGAAAATATTGAAGATTTGAAATCGCTCAAGGCTGATCGAAAGCATGCCCAAGAACATGCGATATTAAACAAATTAGAAACAATAAATAGTGACCTATAAGAAACTAGGAGCAGAACCCAAATCAGGTTTCGAAATCTTTCAATTTATGTGGTAACAAATTCGTTACGCAAGCGTCACGGCTGCAGTGGAGAAAATAAATGGGGCCCTCAGAAATGGAAGCTTAAAAACGTTCGGATCGGAAGCTATCGAAGCGGAGAAAATTGACAGGAAAGGCTAATAGAAGCAAAAACCACTATTCCAGAAAACTTTGAAATGAGTACTAAGCGAATGGGGTTGTTACATGGAATCGCACAAATACTAGTAACGGTAGCAGAATAAAAAGAAGCGGAGAGAGAGAGTAGGGAGAGAGAGGAGGTTGAGAGTGAGAAAGAGAGAGAGAGAGAGATAGATGGTTAGAGAAGCTGGCGTAAGCAGAACTCGTGAATGACTGTAAAAGTGCTGTTCCAATAAAGAATAGAACATCAATTCGGTGAAAATAAAGACTTATTCATGGAATGAGTTTCATCCACGTATGTCCTGTATGAATGCGCACAATTTTGCATTCAATGGCGACGAGAGAAAATAGCTGAAACCTGCAGAAGCGGATAAATCCAGGAATTTGGCTCAATTTACAAAAACCTGACATGTACTCGAGAATCTTTCCATTTGCAGAAGAAAGTATTCCGCAAGAAGAGAACTTTTTCCACAAAACATGGCAAGGATTCCCACGGGGTCAAATTTTGAGAGCTTCACAGGAATGAACAGGTTTGAAGTAAGTATAAAGTAAGAATAAGGAAGCAAATCCTTCACGGCAGCGACAGTGAAAATATGAAAAGTGGTGGTAGACGCTGCTAAAGACGCGCACAGCAGCCAAATCTCCGCCGCGATCTTTATTGTAGGATTTTCTCATGAATCCAGTTCGTGGACTCGGGACAACGATAGTCTATTTGAAAGCGAATGAAACAACGAATATGAGGCAAAGCGAAGATCAAAACTGTGGAAAAGAAATCGTACAAGAAGAAATACAGGCCGACAATTAATATTTTGCGGCTGAATAAATGAGTGCATTCAATAGCAAGTTTTTCAGTGAGCAGAATGTGCAGACAGATAGGAATACATCGCATCCTAACGACACACACTTATGGAAACATGTAAGATGAGCTGGGCTTCATCAAATGTGATAACAATGATCAAGAAGCGGATGAAGACGCTAAGGCAACAATCAAGAACTACTGCTTTTTCAATGGAAGAAAAATCACTAAAAAAGTGCTATGTAAAGTGTAAAAATGACCAGAAATAAGTCTCTCCCACTCTTAACCAGGAAGCTGCTTGGCTGCATTAAGTCAATACTACCGCAACTTAAGAACGTACGGGAAAATAAATAAATTACACCTATCACTGCAATATCGATCTCAGAAGTTTCGATTGGTTTGGAGCTACTTTACACGCGATAACTAGAGTGTTCAAATTCTCATTCTCGTGAATAGGTTCAGAACGATGCCGTGCTGGCTGAGGTGTCATTTGATGGCGGCGACATTTGAGTAGTGTAAAGTTAATAATGAGATCTATGTTTTCGAACTTTACACTACTTCCAGAGCTTCACAGATGTTTTAATCGAAACGCCAGCCCGTGAGTAAAATAGTAAACTCAGCAATATGGAACCAGCAGAAGCAGACAACAGATACTATCGAGATGGACAGGCTTGAGAATTTAAGAATGAAAAGACCAGAGGGAAAGAGTTTTGAAGTGCTCGGAATCTTTTTCTTCTTTTTTTTTAGATAAGTTTTAGGTATTCGAACAGGTGAATAAAGGCGCGAACATGGCGCAAAAATCGGACTTAGAATATGGCAGTGGTTTGAGTTCACAAAAAAACAACCTTTGCTTTCAATGAACATTTGAGGGTGAATCGACTCAGTCGTCATTCCATAGTGAGATAGACGGAGGAAGGAAAAGAGAAATGTGCAAAAAAAAAACACTTGCATAGAAAACAGCAAAAATCACAAATAAAGAGCTTCAAAACATTATTTGGAAATACCCTCTATGCACAATTGGGAAACGGAGGAATAAGAACCTGAGAAATAAGAATGGAAAAAAATCACAAGCCACTTTTCGAGACGTTACGAACTTTCTCACCAATGAAGAATGAGCAATGTCGAAGGTGAAAAGTGGGTGAGAGCGAACGCCATGGAAACAAATGTCGTAGAGAATACGCGATTAACTATACGAAACCCACTTGCTCATGTACAACTTGGCACTGCCCTGGTCGATGCAGTTGGCCAGCTTCTCCGTCTCTTGCATACATGTTTTCTTCAGCGATTGGAGGAATTTGATACCACATGCGGTAACTGCGGCACCTGTGAACCAACGAATTTAAAAAGGAGTTAGTTTATAAGATGGAAGCAAGCAGTATTCGGCCAGCTCTGCCCCAAAACTACCGAAACCATAATTTCTGCTGAAATTCCGTCAAGCTACACGGAACTCCAAACGTACGCGTACAGGAGCGGGACCGCGGCGCGGTTCTCTTCAGCAGCGACACGAGCGCTCTGCATGTGGCCCCGGTTTCTCTGCTTCTGCGGCAGAAAACACAGAAACCAGAAATCTCCCCCCTTTCAGAAGTCGGGTTTCCCGCAATCAAATGTAGGAGTACTATACACGAATCGACGCAGAATGACGAGCTGAGTTCGCCTACAACCGTCCCATTTCACTAGCTTTCCGGAGAATCCTGAAAAATGGCCCCAAAATTGGAAAACCTGGAATTTTGATCAAAATGGCAGCGAGATAGAGGCTTTTTCATGCAATAAAGTGCATGTCTCTTAAAAGTCAAGGTAATGGGCTAATGTCTAAGAACCGTACTTTCCAGCCAGGCTGGTTCGCCTGAGCTCGGTAGGCGCACAAAGTTGGCATAACTTGAATTTTTTCCTAGCTTCACGAAGACCTGCAGCCTCGGGAAGAGAACTTTTCTTGGAACATTATGTACGCCTCAATACTACGTAAAGAGTAGATTCTCAAAAATGTTTCGGATCCGTGATTGCTTCTTCCTGGAGCCGGCGGCAATGCGACAAAAATCAATGCAGCGAGAAGTTCGTCAACTTTGGCGAATGTGGCAGCGAGAGGCAGGTCCTCTCGGGACTCCTGCTCTGCATTGCCATAAAGAGCTAACCTTACCCTATTATCCTAGGACCGTCCTTCGTTTCCATCCCCATTCATTCGCCCATGACGGCCTCCCAAGCAAACCCTACTTTTCCAGCAAACCCTAGCAATTACTAAATAAATAAAAATAAGTAACAATAAACAGAAAAATAAATAAATATAAAAAAACATAAGCGAATATGAATATATAAACAAATAAACTAAATACCCCATGCCTCATGCCCTTACCTGTGTGGGAGACAACCTTCACGACAACCTTCACTTTTGCGAAGGTTGTCTCCCCACTATTCCAGCTATGGTCCCGCCCCTGTCTGCGTCTGTTTGGAGTTCCCCATAAATTTGATTTTAAATAAGGACATTGAAGTTTTTGGGGCAGAGCCAGTCAAAACTGCCACATTTAATAAGGTGCAATAAAACTGAAATGTTACATGGCAGCAATCAAGAATTTACCGAAAAAAAAACCGGGATTTCTTACAACAGGAGTAACAACGCACCTTCCTTGAGAGTTGCACGAGGATCCTCAAGTTCTTTGCGTCGAAGCATAAACTCCTGTAAAAAGGAAATCCTAAATTACGAGCAAGATTTGAATTCAAAGAACAAAATATCAACAGGAACAAGATTGTTTGCAAACTTTTAAGCAGCGAAAACTCACATTGATCTGCTGCTCACAATGCTTAGCCATATACGGCGCGACAGCTTTGAACCAAGGAGTGGAAAGAGTGATCTCTTGCGGAACAGTGAGTTCCGCATCGGATGGCAACTTCACATCTTTCGTAAGTGCCATGGTTATAACCTAAAAATATCCATTCAATTATATACTTTACAACACAAACTTAAGTCATACGAACAGCGAAGAGGTCAAGAGAATGTGCTACACAGCTGTATCAGTGAAAATACGAGGAAAAAGTTTGGAACACTGCAGATCGATACTTATATTACACAATTATACAGTGCAAGAAAGTACTGTTCGCGTTCAAAAATACGTATAGAGGACTTTAGCTGTGGAAGCCATAAGATATGTACCAGATGTGCGGTATCCTACGATGCAAAAATGATTGACCGGAACTGTATGCTAGAAGTGAAAATCTCATAACGTTCTGAAAACCTCTCCAAGAACCATTCAACCAAGGCTTTTTATCTTCTTTCTTGCGAAAGTCTGGGGCTGATTCTCCAGAAATTTGTCCTAACATTAAAGCAATGATAAACTCTTCCACCTAACAACCTGCTTGGCCCAATAGTAAAAGAGATATTAGAAAAATTCCAAAAAAAAAAAACAAGCTTCTGACCGCAACCGGAATACGAAAAGCTGGTGAAATAGTTGTTTCATCGCCTCCTCGTTAACTAGCACTAGGAATGAAAATAGAAGACAGTTGGTTTCGACCTTTTCTTGCAAAGAAATTGCAAGTTGAAAGCTTGCTGACAACTAGTTCTCGATGGCAAGACTATGTTAGACATGCTTGCAACTATTTTAGTACCTAAAGCTCTGTCTGCAAGTGATTTTTGGTATAGTTAGGACCGGACAGAATAAAAATCTAATAACTCAGTTTATTTATGTAATTATTCATCATACAGGAAAAGGTCCAAAGAATTCAAATTTTTAAAAAAGAGGTAGATATAAATGCCTCCTTATCACTCCTGAAGGACTATATTGCTTCCTCTTTCCCAAATAACCGAGTTATAGACTTATTCGAAATCGAATTTTACAATTTGAAAAAATCGATAGGTATCTAATGCATTATTTGGTCCCAACTAGGTAGTTCTTGGCAAATTCTTGCTTGTAGCTTGACCAGAGGTTTTAATTACTTTTGGTCCTACACAACTTGCGTTTACAGGAATTCTGCACAGCATGGCGGGAAATTCTTTTAAAAAAACTCACTCTTCTTCGGTCAATAACCCGAGACCTCTTTGAAGTTCTTATCCTTAAACTCCCGGCAAGTGTCATATTTTGGAGTTGTTATTCAAAGCTAGCATTAGTTGCAATCCATCAAAGCACGCGAGTGAACTGTATTCTTACACTTTTCACTTATAACTGTCACAAAACCAGTGAAAACTGAGAGCAAGCTTAGCTCATCGACTCAAAAACGTCTGTAACCCCTAAGAGAAGTACTTGGCGACACCTCCCCCCTCTTTAGACCTGATTATACTTATTCCAGTGAATTAAAAAGCTGAAATTACCATGGAACATAAGAGAAAATGAAAAGAAAGAACGACAAGCTGAACGTGCGTGTCGCCAACACATTTACACCCTAACAGCATTACAATTGTGGAGCCCTGTGTTTAGTGCACAGTCGTCGCGCCACCCATGCAATGTTAACCCCGCCCAGATTTCCAATTGTTCGATCAGCTGATGGACATCAAAAAGTTCCCTTAAAAAGGTGTTTACCAAGTGGGAAGTGCTGATTCGGAAGAGAAGATAAGCGTCCGAATTCCTGGTACTACACGTCTTCCCATTTCCCAATGGATGCTGTCGTTTTTTTCGCTTTCAGCGTGCATCTATGCGTTTCCACCTCATTTATTTTCTCTTATTATATACTTGTTAATTGTTTTGATGTGAAAGTAGCTGTATATTCACCTGCATACAGATGTCTACCGCTTCCTTCTCGGGCTATATGTTGTTTTTGTACGGTTGGTAGGGATTATTTTATTCCAATTTTCCTATTTCCACTTCTATTTCTTCAAGAGAGGTTTCTTGTTCACTGCAATGACCCGATATTTGAAGAAACTGCTTCATCACATTGCTATGCTAGTAGCCTTATTCTTTCGATCCGCATGTAGTTCACCTTTGGCGCAGTTCATACCTCCTGCGTCCTTTCATCGGTCTATCCATGACATCGTGGATTTAGTGAACTTTTCATTCCCGATGGCCAGTTTTACTGTTGTGCACCAGAAATTTCCTCTTAAATTTTGGGAGAAAGTATGAGGCATGTGTTGGAAAATGGACAGAATCTGGAAGCAACATGACCTCAAATCGGCACTATTCCACTTGTTCTGCCCCAAAATCTCAAAGTCAAAAATTTCTCTGAAACTTCGTCTAGGAGCGTTATTTGACATGCTGATCACGAATATCGCACTCATTTTGCACCGTAGCCCCATTTGGGTAGGGTTAGGGTGAGTAGAGTATCTCACAGAATCGCCTGAATTTTTGTTCACGGGGGGTTATTCGACATGCTGATTACGAATATCACATTGGTTTTACAGGTTGAAAGCGATTTGAGGTTTTCCTATAGACTGTACTTCACCTAACGTTACCGTAACCCTACTCAAATGGGGTTGCGGCTCTAAACGGGTGTGATATTCGTAATCAGTACGTCAAATAACCCCCGTAGACAAAAGTTCAGGTGATTCCGTGAGGTATCCTGCTTACCCCAACCTTACCGTAACCTTACCCAAATGGGGTCACGGTGCAAAATGAGTGCGATATTCGTGATCAGCATGTCAAATAACCCCCCTAGGCGAAGTTTCAGAGAAATTTTTGATTTTGAGATTTTGGGGCAGAACAAGTGGAATAGTGCCTCCAATAATGAAGTACATATGAAAAACGCACAAGAATTCCCCTAAATCGGGGTGCTGTTTGCTGTTCGTCTTATCTCGCTCCTCCTGACATCTGCGGGTCCCACCACGCGAACGTCCCACACGATTGTGCGGGTTACCGAGCCTGCGTAAGCTGGTGCGTCGTCACTGCTCGAGGGCGTCGAATGCACCTGTGCACATGGTTGCAAATCGAATTTGTTCACAGATAAGTCATAGTTTTTGTCGTTTGACTTTTTTGGTGCACCGGCAGAGCTCTTCACCGTTGGCAGCCTAACTCAGCATCGATAATTTCGCTGGGTGCTGTTTTTAATTAGGTATTATCCGCCTGCAACTCTGAAAGGACACAAGTAGCACAATAAAAAAGTACATGTCGCTGAGCTTGCTGCAGATGCAGTGTACTTAGAACGATAATTTAAAGAATATCAAGGAGTGATTCAGAAGACTCGAATATTGGAAAGAAAAGGAGTGATTCAGAAGACTTGAATATTGAAAAAAAAACAGCTCTAAATCCCTTTGTGTCTTCTTTCCATTGCTCAAATGCTTTCTTTTTGTAAAACATCGTGATTTCCGACCAATTCTTCATCGTGCACTCGAATTCTATTTTATCTAGTACTTCGTTCGGTATTAGGATGCGAATCGACGGACTTGGGTATTTAGAACCGTCCCTACACTGCAGCAGGAAAATGTGCTTTGTTCTGTTTCCTTTTTCGTTCCATACATCAGCATAATTCTTATATTCTTTATTTCTACTGTTGAACGAATATCTCGTATGGCTAAAGGAGGTGTCACTTTTGTAGAATGAGCAGTGGAGAGCCACCGCCATCGTCATCCACGGCGGTTGGGTTGGTGGTACCGCTGGTGATATGGGGACCAAAAGCACCGGAGAACAAAATGACGGTGGTACGATATATGAGCGATAACAGCACCGTAGTTACAGGTATGTTGATATGTCTCTATTTTTTGAATATTTCCTAAATTGTGGAGTACAGTGAAATTTTTTCGAGCTATTAGCCGAGATAGTTTATTTTTGGTAACTTTCTCTTTCTTTTTTTTTCGAACTAAGGAATGCGCTGATCTCCATCTGCAATGTAGATGACCGTGCTTTCATACAGAAGAATTCTTGGCGTAGTTAGCATGGTTCCATTCAGTCACACATCCCTGTTTCAGGTGCTCAAAATGGTCATGTGATCACTTGGAAATGCGATGCCAGTGGGGTGACCCCGGGCCAGTTAATGATCGGCCATGACGCCCCCATCACAGCCATTTCTCCCACTAACAACTTGCCAAATTCAACGTTAGTTTGTGCACATATTCGTCAGATAGTGTTTTTTTTTTTTGAATTCCTTCCATGGCTTGCTCTTAGACGGTTAATTTCTGCTTCTTGTGATGGCCACATTTGTCTATGGGATGTCCAGGATGGCCGCTGTATCGACTCCGTGTCTACCTTGTTTATCCATCGATACATGCAGCCTTATGTGGGTTTTTGTCCATGTTTGGTTGAGAAATATTGTACTGGAGCATTGAATCCCACTGTTCAGACCTATAAATCCTCTCGCCACACGAGATCCACACGGTTATTCTGTATAGGAGACTATAGTGACATTGTAGTTATGGATCCACAGGATTTGACGGTGGTTTTCCAGTTGAGCTCTAGGTTGGTCTACTTTGACCCTGTTTCGCAGCCATTTTTTACAAAATCCTGAGTTCTTTCAAGGGTGGAGCCAGACTGGGTGTGCAGTTACGACATCGTACACAGAGCAAACAAGCCAGAGCAATGTGTTGGGGTTTCAATGGCCGGTATGATTAAGATATGGTCATTGGTTGAGTTGGAGAAGAAGGTTTGTTTTTTTTTCATAATTTTTACTGTTTAGTTAAATTTTATCATCTTAGGTAGTTATTTTAGCCTTTTCTTGCCTATTTTTCGTCGTCCATATACCCTGTTTACGTCCTTACTATGAGGTAATCTTTTTTTTTCTGTCAGGATCTCGGCACTCCTCTATACGAGGACGAATCGAAGCGATTGGACCTCAGAGATGTAAAATCGGTCTCTTTCAATTCCGTGAATGATAAGATTCTTCTTGTTGTTTGTTCTAATACGTGGCAGGTGCGCTTAATATCTTTTTTTTTGTCACTGAATAACCGAGCATTTCTACTTTTACTGTTTAGCTAGTCGATCTGGACGATTTGTCGGTTTTTATGACACAAGACTGCCATGCAAGGGCTGTGAGTGGCAAGATTTTGAATGTTGACAAAGTAGCTGTTGCATTTATGGATCAAACATTGAGGATATATCAACTTCCTGTAGAGTAAGTCGTCTTTTCAATTACTGTTCGCTATGGCGACTCTCTTCAAGTTTTTACATATTTTTAGAAAGCTAGAAGGCGCACAGGCGCGCCAGTATCTAGGTGCTGATCCCAAAAACTTCCTTGGTATCCAAAATCCTATTGAATTTGTGGTCTTGGAGGCAGCTCACTCAAATCCATGTTCGGTAAGATCTTCTGGAATGCGCAGAAATAGTCTTTCTTTAGAAAGAACATGTCTTTGCTTCACTAGCGCCCCAATTACTGCTATTTTTTCAGTGGCTGAATGATGTAACGTTTACGTTCTCACGACGAGATGGCGATTCAACGTTGTTTCAAGTGGCGCGAGCTAGTCATTCTGGACAGCTGCTGATTTGGGACATCCCAAATTTTGATAGGGACTTCCTCAAGGGCTACAATTCTACCGAGCCATTTCCCTTAAGTAAGTCGTTTTCTTGTAGTCAGTTATCTTATTTACTGGTGCATGTGTTTATTGTATTCATCATTCACGTCCTTGTCAGGATGCTTCATCGTGTGGTTCCGAAATAGCAAATAATAATAGAGTGGATCATTTTCATGATTTTTTTTCTTTTTTCCTCTCTCGAAATTCATTTTTTTTTGATATACTTTTTATAGTGTAGGACTCAAATTACCACCATTATGCTCGTCTCCCATTTTTTCCGCACACTGGCTGTATCCATTTTTCTGCTTAAATTCAGAGATCGAGGCTGGGCTTGACTGTAGAAGCAGACCTTTGATTTGTTGAAATTCCTAGAAAACTGCTGGATTTACTGCTTGGGTGTTTTATAAATGTAAGGAAGAGTGTTGATTGTTAAGTTTTCTGTGTACGAATCGTTCCGTTCCTTCTTAGTTCATGAAATAAGTTCTTCTGAATACGTACATTTTTCCAGAATATAAAGGAACCCACGAAGAAAGCTTGACATCGGTTTGGAAGAATCTCAATGAAAACGCAGAATCTTCGCTGCCCGTGCTGGTTTGTTATGGATTCCTTCTGATTTTATGATCGTTTTACCTTTTTTGCCCTCTCATTTCAGGATCCCGGCGAGGTGACGTGTTCTCTGTTCGTCAGTAGTCAAGGAAAACTACTGATCGGTAGGGCAGATGGTCTGATTGTAATGTCATACGCTTGTGAGACGTTGGCACGTCAGTTATTGGAAATTTCACTGGAGAAGCTTACGACGCGTAGATTAGTTGGCCATAAAGCAGCTGTGAGGTGCTCTTTTCACTTTTGATTCACGCTTTTGGCTGATCTATTGTTCTTTCTCCTCCTGTGAACATATATTGTTCTCATTTTCAGCAACCTTTTCTACCCATATGAGCACCATCCACGTTTCGATCCCCAGGTGCTACTTTCGGGCGCAGATGATTTTGCTGTGATCGTGTGGAATATCCACACTGCCGCTAGAATGTACCGATTCAGTGTCCATGGCGGGCCGATCCTTCGCTTTCTTGTCCCTCCAGCTAACACCAGTGTACGTTGACGATCATCTTAATTCGGGGGAATGTCCTGAACTCGTTTTTGATTCCAGAAACAAATGAGCAAGTGTATTTGCGTGGTGGCGGGAGATCACAGTGTTTCACTGTTGAATATTCGTGATATGAAGTGCGCATTGCTCGCTTCTCGACATCCGCACCCAGTAAGTCTGGTGAAATGGCGACCACTAGATGATTTTATGCTAGTTCGACTTGACGACGGTAGCGTATATGTGTGGCAAATGGAGACAGGTGACGTTCCGAGCTTTTTATTGTTTTCCTTTTGTCGTCAGTCACATTTGCTTGATTTCTACTTTTTACTAGTTTATAAGCAGGGTAGGCATGCATCATTGAGATTACCCAGGGTAAATGTTTTGACACCCTCTGATTTGCCCATCGTTGACACGAGCGTCGACGCTTTTGCTCCGGATAGTCTCAATGATGCATGCCCCTAGAGATCTAGGTATGAATTAGGCAAAATCTGCCCCGATTACCTCGTCATGGTTGTCCCTTAGTTAATTTCACCAGTGCAAAAGTGACGAGAATACCCAGCTTAGTCGCTGTTCAGAAGAGGAAACTGATGAGTTTTGCTTGAAATGATGGAAATTTCTAGTATTATAACTCACATTTCCTTATACGAAAGCCTTTTTGCAAAGAATATGGAGGTGAAAATCTCCATTCAATAAATCTACGAGGGTTCTCGTTGAGATCCTTCCCATGTTATGTCGTTTTAGCTGAGAAATTTGAGTGCTACTATGTGTAACTTCCTGGTTTCTTGTGTTTAAGTTCAATTTTACTATCGACTTCTCACTAATTTTTTGAAGATATCGATATTGAAGAAATGGTGTTGAAGCCATTCATATCTGTCGTTTTGCATTTACTTGACTAATTTTATCCCTTCAGCAAATATGGATCGAGTTGTGACCGGCGTTGTAGCCGAAGAGGTGCTGGCCGCATGTGATGAACAAATCGGGCGAGAGGAAGGCACCGATCAGGCTGCTGCTCCTCATGCAGTGGTGCTTATGCGAACTTTACGATATCGTGGCATGGACATGGTGGGTTCGAACAGTCTCAGTGAGATCCTCTTATAATTTTCGTGAATTCCTCACTTCAGATGAAGGGCCGAACAGCTGCAAATGAATCAAGTACACCACAAAACGATAGTTCTCCGTCCTCGTTTCCAAGTGAACTCAGTGCAATCCAACTTGGCCCTCCAATGTCGATCCACTCATTGCCTGGTTGTAATCAAGGAGCGCATCTTGTACAATTTGAGGTATGAAATAGTTGCATTTGGTGAATTTAGAATGACAATTCCGAAATTTTAGATTGGTAGTTTGATTGGCGGCTTAGTGAATCTCGACGCTAGTGACGAGGCGACTTTTTCTGAGCGTAAACCGTCACAGGTTATCACAAAAGCCGAGCCAGGTGATGAACCGCCGAACAGCGAATTGTCGCGGTCAGTTTTACGCTACTTTGCATATCTATTCTTAAACAATTGCTATATTTCCTGTATTTTTCATATATTGATCGTTTTTGTTTCCTTTTTTTTACACTCGCGAAAATGCGGCTATTGTCGTATCCTTGAAAGTTTTAAAGTTCCTACTTACTTCCTTGAGACCATCACGGTTATGTATCGCTCTTGCGGTCTTGGCTTTGGCCCTTTCAAACGTTGATTTCATCAATGGTGAAGAAATCACTACATTGTTGACTTTTTCCCCTTATATATCGTAGTAATGAACGAGTTCTCAAAATTCTCTGATTTCAGCCGCCTCTTGCTACAGTTTGAGTCGAATCTATACTTGGATATTGCCCGCCTATTGCTGTCTTTATTGCATGCATGGAACCTTGACCGAGATCTCGATGCTGTCTGTGCTAAGAAGTTAGCATTAAACAAACCAAAACAGCAGCTTTATTTTGGAAATGTCTCCAGACATGGTAATTTGTCCCCTAATTATAAAATAGAAACTTTTCCCCATATGGAAATATTTATAGGACAACTTTCTGTGGTGCTTCCGCAGCGGACGCAGCGATCATTTGATACATTTTCAACCGATCTACGCTGGCAGGTAGGAGCCGTACTAGTTTCTTGTTGATTTTTTTCTCTCGTGGACATGCGGAGTTACGTTTTGCTAGTCGTTTCAGCTTCTTTTTTTCATTTTATTGAATTATGAATATCTTGGACATTTCTTTATATACATTGCAATTCTCACTAGCTTCTAAAGGGGCATATTTACACTTAACAACCTCTTATTCTTTCAGATCCGTACTTCTTTTATGAAATTTTAGATGTTTCAAATTTCCCCATCCCCAACTTGGTCCGGCATATGAGAATTTTAATCTTTCAGGCCAGCCATTCTCTAACAACCACACATTTGCTAGCAGTGATCTCTACAGCTAATACTTTGATGGGTATGAAAAATGCAGCCGCTCAAATTGAGTGAGTGAAGTTTTCAGCTCAGTGAAGAAAAGATATTGACGATTAAGCAGAGTTTTGAAAAAAAAGTAAAAATATTGAAAAAAAAGTTTATAGCTGCTTGATACATAATTTCCTTCTAGGAATACTCGTCGAAGTTCCCTTGCATGCATGCATCCACCTGTGAGAAAGCTCACTAAGGAGGGACTCATAAGCGAAAGGCAGCAACTCAAGCAAGGTTTGTCTTCATGATACTAATAAATATAGCCTATTTCAAAAACGATGACAGTTGAGTATTCGTGTTTATGATCTGTATTTCTTTTCCGCCTCTCCGAATCTAGCACTACATATTTCTCGCGTTCTGTTTTTCTGTGATATCTCCACAGTTATTTCCTGCGACAAAACACTATAGTCTATCGTAGGGGAAGTAAGTAGTTGGAGAGATGCTGGAGAGAAAAAAAAACATGGGAAAATGCGCAGAATTTGGAGAGGGTGGAGAGAAATATGTATAGGAAATGTGCACGAATGCTCAGCTATCGTCGCGTTTAGAACAGCCCATGCGTACTCATGTAGCTCACCCATCAACTCTCTTGATGGCAAACTGTAACTTACATTTCCTTGTTTTCTTCGCAGTTTGAATTTTTTAAATTTTTTTTCCTTTTTGAATGTATCATTATTAGGATGGAGCCTCCTGGCAGCGCTACACTGTGTCCTCTTACCTGATCATGTTCGACCAAGAAGCAGTTATGCAGCTCCTCGAATAGAACTACTTGCTAGAAGGTTAGTTTCAGCATTTCGTTCTATCCATCCGTTTCGTGGATTCTTTTCACATCAGGTGGCAAGACAGCTGTGTAGAAATCCGCGAAGCTGCTCAAGCGTTGCTTATCCGTGAACTATCACGATTGGGCTCTTCGGGACGCAGACGACTCATTGAGTCGTGGACACCATTCTTGCCACCGTTGCTGGACCCTGCGTTGTCAATATTTGGTGGGATTTTTCTTCATTTTTTTTTTGGATGAAATTCATGTTTTTTTTTTTTCGTTTCGGCTGCATTCCGCGCGTCTTTTACTAAAAGAGGTATTGCTACCGAAGATGCGGTGCATTTTTTATATTTGAAGAAGTGATAATAGATGTGGCGTATCCCGCGTCCAAATAATTGTGCATAAAGTGCCATCAAATAGTCATGTTGGCACCTTGCCAGATACTAAAGATGTAGAACAACCGTCGATCTAATCTCGATTGTTCTAAGAAGACGTAGGTAGACCAGCACCTTCAATATTACTGTTTGGGGTTAGCGCAAAGGTCCACTGTACATACCTTTTTGCGGCCAGGTTCTATCGGTTTCCGTCAAATATTGCTTATCAGCCTCGGCTCGCCGGAACTTTCTTCAAAAAATTGTCAACTTCCATAGCCGCTGCCACATCTGTAGCATTCAGGAGCCCGACTGCAGTCGTCTGTACCAGCATTACCGCCAGCCGCTCCACCCATTCCACCCAGACAAAAGAGCTCGCCACCTCCCTTGGCGCCAGTGCCAGGTATCTCGCTTGTACCTTTTCTTCTACGTAGTCACACTTTGAACCCGCTTCCCAGAGCCGTCGACGGGGGAGGACGGCGAGTCTGGCGTGCAACAGGTCCGTCGCAACCAGGCGACGGCAATAATTCTTCTTGGTGTTGTAGGTGCCGAATTCGGAGATGAGCTAAACAGGTGAGTGAACGATAAACAGCGGCGTACACTCAATTCCTTCAATAAGTTCTCTTTTCCTAATTTCCAGGGCCGACTTAACTCGAGCAACAGCACTGTCGTTACTTGAACTGTTGGTCGCCGCTCCTTCGCCGTTGTTACCTGTTCATTCTCCTCTTCGCAGAGCTGCTATTGACCTTCTTGGACGAGGTTTCGTGCATTGGGAGCCGCATTTGGAAATTTCCAAGGTTGTTCTGGGTTTGCTGGATTTGGCAGCGAACACGGAAAAACAACCACCGTGAGTAGTTCCTTCTTTTCTTTCATGGAGATGTTTTTTTTCTGCTTTTTTTTTTGTTAGGAACACAATGATATTCGATAGGTGTAAATCTAGAACACCATGGTATGAAAAGAGGTTTAATTATGCGTTTGCCTTTCCTTCTAGTTGTTTCTATCATCACATCCAGATATCCTGCTTATTTTCCAGACCATCCATCATTGGAGCTCCGCTGTCCCCCATAGCTGATGCCTGCCGCACTGCTCGGCACGCCTTGACACTGATTGCCACAGCTCGACCCACTGCTTTGCTTTCAGCGCTGAGTATGGAGGTAAATAAGCCCTAATTTCTGTTGGATATGACTATGGATGGGTTATCTCTAGGTGGCTCGGTATAATTCCGCTGCTCAACATCAGACCATCCAGCATACAGTCGTCAGTCCACTGCTGAGATCGCGTTCTGAGGTAAAAAAAGAGCTTTCTTCATTATTTACTGGTATTGTGAAGCCATTCTGTATATTCAGGTTCTGCGAATAATAGAAGAATTATCGGAGAAACGATATGCGGAAGTCGTAGAAATGATGTTACCCGTGGGAGACATCCTAGTGCATTGTCTAGATACCTCCCTGCTGAAGCAAAAGACGCTTTCCGATGTTTTCCCGCCAATTACCAAGTAAGAAACTTTGAAGACAATCTTTTTGTCAACGTTGGGTTCAGTGAAGAGTGTTTAGGTTCTACATGGTAGCTTACTGTGCGTCCACTCGTCGGATAGCGTTTGGTGGAAAGAACGGCACTTGTGTTGTGCACGAGCTCCGAGCAGCCAAAGCACATGTGAGTGATCTCTTCCTTCTATTTAGTGCGCTGTTAAATTGCCAGTCTGATTTTTACAGTCCTTCTTGGACTAGATATATGCGCGAATAGAAATGGAGAAATCACAGAGCCATGGGTAAAATTACCCCAGTTTGTTCTTTCGTGAAATTGCTGAACTACATAAGCTGTGACTTGCGCCACATGTTAATTTGAGGGTGCTTTGATTTCATTTAACCTTCTAAAATAGCCCTTTAAGAGCTTGCAAGCCCATCAAGGCCCGGTAACAGCGGTTGCTTTCTCGGAAGACGGCAAGTACCTAGCGACTTATGGTGGTCAAGATGCAAAAATAAACTTCTGGCAAACTAGTCAAACATTCCTGGTAAGGTTATTAGCTCTCTATAATGTTCTTTAGCACATTTCTTCCGCATTCTTCCATTTCTGTCACTTTTCTCCACTCTTTCACTTCTATCTGTACTCCTTGCTTCACTTTTTTTGTTCCAGTTATGCTCGCTCTTCCCCAACATTTCTGTTTTTTTACGTTTTTCTTTCTGAATCTGTATCCATCTTGCCCATATTCCGACGCTTCATTATTTCCCAGATTCGACTTGCTCTTAAAGGCACCGTCACACTTCTGCATTGTTTCTGAGCTTTTCACATAGAAAGAATCCACAGGAGTTCACGATTGCAAAGATATACGTGAATCCGTGCAAAACTGCCAATACACCCGTTTCCGTGCTCCAACTTCTGGGGAGCTTGTGGGCGGGCCAAGGCAAGACTACGGGGTTTTCGCTATTTTACTAGTCGTACGTGGAGCGCACCTTCACTCCTGTTACAGAGTGGATGATGAGGAACTCTAAAGGCGTACAAACTTCCTCAGAAGATGCACTGCCGAAGGTGCATTATACAGGAGCCTCGTCCTCCCGCCCACTGCCCCGCCCACAATCTCCCCAAGAATCGGGGTTCGAAAACGGGCTTCCCGGCAATTTTGTGTGGGATCAGGCGTAAATCAGCAGCTCCTAGAGGTTCTGTGCATATGAGCGCCTCAGAAAAGATTATAAGGTGCGACGGTGCCTATGAGAACCTCGTTCACCATTTTTTTTTCAGGGGATGGGCCAGAGCCAGATGAAGCTAGCCAAGACCCAGCCAGCTCCAAATGTACCACTTGTTCCTGCCAGCCCAAATGGAACTGTGCCTGGATTCAGACCCAGGCTCGTATGGATCAACGCCAAAGCGCTGACTCTTATGTTACCAGAGGGAAGAGAACAAAGATTTGCTATATAGTACTGTGCTTACTTCATGGTACTGCATGCTGTATAGTAATCTAATACACTTTGTAAAGAAAATTTCATTCATTTGTATGCATAATTCTATGTCTGAGCTGATATACAATGTCTAGTCACTTAATTGTTTCATGCGCGCTAATTTCTTCTTCTTATTTATAACCTTTAGGACATGAGATAGATCGTTGCCCGTTACTGCCCATGTGTTGTGAGAGTATTGTTGCCAATGTGAGAGTATTTTTCGCACTTGCTCTTATTTATTTATTTCTATTTATTTGTTCCTAAGCACGTGTTTACGACAATCTCTTAACTTCGTATCTTTGTATCCAGTAGGGTCACAGCAGACAGACGGATGGATGGATGCAGGTAGAGGGACTGGGTTTTGTGCCGAAAAGATGGGCAGAACGGTCTGGATTCCAAGGAGTGGTGGTGAGAAAAAAATGATTTTAAGTTCGAAAAGTGAGAAAGATTGTGGTTTTTATCAGAAGTAACCACCATCGAGTTATAGATGTCAAATTTTCATATCTTGATTACCCAAGTAGGTTTCATAAATAAATGCTAAGTACTAGTTGCATGTCCGAGGTGTAGGTGATACGCATACTATGACCTGAACTTTTCATTTATCCATCTTCACACAGAAAGGGACCCAGCAAGTACGAATACTTGGCTTTTGCCTTCTTTTTTTCAGTTTACCTTCCTTTTCTGGCTCAAACCTGTCAATAGTAGGCTGTGTTTATACTACATCGTGGAGCGACTTCTGCGCACATGTAAACCGTTCGAAGGCGACTGGTCTCGTGTGGAAGCATGCACACATTATGGTCCTGCTCGTCGCGTCTGTTTCCAGGCGCTCTGCGACGATTTTTCGACGTGGTGGAGTAACATCTACCAGTTTTGTTCTTCCTTCAGCTGTAAAGTATGAACACAGCCACGTGCATCTGTTGAAAAGTCTGCTGTGCTCCATTGTCAGTCCAACGTCGATTCGTTACGAAGAGGCGAAAAGCAGCGAAGACTGGTGATGTATGAGGACAAACTACCGTTTGTCGCCACCATCGCCACCTAGAAGGCGAGGTCCGGTCAAAATCTTGCCCACCAAGGTCTTTTGCTTTCTGGAGTGCAAATCATATGTGTAGCACGTATCTCAAATTTGAGACCTCGGTATAAGCTCTATCGATAGATATGGGGCAAAATGTCCGAGGATTACTGTAGCCGTGGAAAAAACGCGCTCCAACCGACAAAAGCTGTGCGCGTGCATACTGAACAAGGGTATGGAGCGTTATGCCTGGAGACAGGGTGCGGCCAAGCTCTGCGATTGGTCAGTTCAGCGAATGGGCCAATTGCAGGGCCTGCCAGTGACGCCCACTCCAGGTATAACGCTCCACACCCACTGAACAACGATGGACGCTCAGATACATACAGCCTGACGAACACTTCGTGAAACCTTCCCCACCGCATCGAACGGACCACCGGTCCTTTGAATATGAATTTTTTCCTACGACGCCACAATAGACAGCATGTAGGGCGCGCCGTATACCGTCACTTGAAAGCACGGACGCCGCGAACCCGCAAATACAGTAACGAAATTGGTCAATAGAAAGCATTTGTTGTGAGACCTTTTCAGGGATTTTTTTATAGTTTTCGTCCAAGGCGTCGCCGTAAAGTACGAATCGAACAGAAATTCGGGAGATGGAATTTTACCCGGACCTTGCTTTTAAACTATATGGTACCAAACACATCGCTTCAGACATCAGTTTATCTAATTAGTTTATTGTTGCATGTAAGTCGATGACTGATCAGTTGATGGGGACCTCGGGTCTGCCTCCGCATCTCATTCCCATCTTGGTGATGAATTTCGCTTGCCTCCTCGCTCCCCGCGCGAAGTTGCTCACCTAGAAGCTTCTTTTTGGTTGAACACAGAAGAAGATAGATGCTGTTCACAAGAAAGTGAACTGTCAAAACTTGTGACTGAGCGACTTCAAGAAGAAATAGGATTCAGTACCTGGCCGCAGTTAGCATTCTGCACTATGTAGAGGACGGCGAATTTTCCGCCCACGTTTCTCGCCCTCTCGCGCACCATGCTCCTGTCGTAGACCACTTTCTGGGACTGCGTGTAGTCGTTGAGCTGGAACAGATGCACTGCTGCGCCTGCATTGCCTGGTGGTTCACACTCACCAAGGCCTTCATTGTCTCCATGTGTGCGTCGTTCCTCGACGGGTCGTACCTCTGATTAGTCACCACCGTGACCCGCACCACCTCGACAGCTCGTGTTTTTCGAGCTCCTTGCATAACTGTTGAAGAAGTGGTAGTGGTTGTTGGAGAGCAAGCCTAAAGGAAGCGACGACTATTCCAGCGCTGACCACTGTGTTTAAGACTCACCTGTGCAACAGCGATGACTGCAAGGAAAAGAACAAGTGCTGCCATTTCTTTGAAAGCCGATGCAGTGTTACCTGAGGAGGCATTTTTATACAGGTCGGCAACAAAGGATGCTCTGGAAAGGTGTATTGCCACAATAGGTATAGGCTATTAAATTTCGATTATGAATCAACGCAGAGCAAACTTTCCTTGAGAAGCGGCTGGAACTGATCACTTTGATCGGTGGAAAGGAGTGGTGAGCATCCAAATGGTGTAGCATTTATAGAAATCACATGGAAACATAAAGTGCGGGGAGCAGCAAATTTGTTCAGAAAGCCATGAGGTTTGTGCTCAATTAGTTTTTGTTTTCTTCTCCACAAAAGATAGGTAAATGTGGTATGAAGCAACCGCTGGCTGACCGGACGAGCTCGGAATGGTTAATGAAATCAGTCGTTTCTTCTGCATACACAACTCTACTTAAAGGCAGCAGGAGCCGAAATCTTCGACTCCGAGCTGAGGTGCGGGTGGTGAAGTACAGACTCAGCATATCACAAATGTGAAACAAACACAGACAATTGTGGCTTACCTGCAGAGAAAATGGAACATTCGTCGCGAACACGCCTGGCCGTGTTCGCGTGCGGACGAGTTTTCCCCGGCCCCAAAAGCCATTGCGGCGCGTGGTTTTGGCGCAAAGGAACTACGAAATGGGTTGAATTCACGGGAGCACTCAGCACATGCGCCAAACCAGGCGCCGCAATGGCTTCTGGGGCCGGGGAAAACTCGTCCGCACGCGAACACGGCCAGGGGGGTTCGGGACGGAGGTTCTGTTT
>KN726876.1:0-22242 GCA_000816745.1 Ancylostoma duodenale
GAGACGCTCAGTATCAGTGAATGCAACATATGAAGGCGTAGTGCGGTTTCCTAAAAATGGAAATCATTAGTGAAAATCATGAACGACTTATAAGCGCAAGTTGTGAACAACAAGCTGTAAATATTAAAATATTAAAATTCTAACCTTCTGGAATAATAGGTGTTGTTACATATTGGCGCCGATTGGAGAACGTCTACTGCTGCCCGCCACCGGCACTGCGTTGGAAACGATAGAGGTAGAGACGGTAATCTTTCGAAGCCAGAACTACGCTGGTCTCGTCCACGAGTGCAACATCGAAGCACTGCGCATGCTTCACTTTGGACTCCAGAGCACCAATCATAGCACCGTCCTGGAAAAAAAAAACAGAATTTCCTTCGCTTATTTGTTATTTCAATTTAAATAATCGTCAAAATATCTTACGCGGAAATGTTAGAAAAAATTCAGTTCATTACCTGCGAGAATACAGTGAGGTTAAAGTTGTTGTGGTTGTCTGCGACGACAACGTCACCCATAGCATTAATTGCCACTCCAATCGGATAATTGGTGATACCTTCACCACCGATTTGACGCAGGAACTGTCCTTCATAGGAGAACACCTACAAAGACATAAAATGAAAACCATCCATCAAAAAAGACATCCACATCTCAGCAAATAAAAATGTACCTTAATGCAGTGAGCGCGATTATCCGAAATCAGGATCTCGTTCTTGTCATTTGTACACACACCGTTTGGAAACTCAAGATAACGAGAACAGCTGAACTTCTGCAGAATATTCCCAAACATATCAAAAATGATGACCCGCATCACCTGAAAACTTATGCTTGTAAACATGATATCGTTGCAAAACAGTATTTATATTTCCCTTGTGATCATTATATGTTTCTGACCAGTTAAAATAGTAGCGTACGTTTTCACTAGAACGACAGCGACACAACTCCAAACGTATACAAGCATTGGTAATCAAACACTCAAGCTGCCACGATTAAGAAAAACCCATGTTCACTGGGATAGTTATTTCAAATAAACATCTCTAGTGGAAGAAGCCCCGGATGCTAAAACTTCGGATAGCTTAAACTTTCCTAAAATAAGGCACCAGCAAAGCAATTTTAGCAATATACGTAACATGAAGTGACATCATGCCGCAAAGACGTAAATGAAATCACTCTCGTCACAATTTGAAGTGCATACTGAGGTCAGTAACTCGCCATAATTGCATTCCAGTTGGAATGAACAAAAAATACGTAAAAGCAAATTGTACTGTGTATTGTACATGCACACGTAAAAAGTTCTAAAAGGAAAACAATTAAGAAGAGCATGTACCCACCTTGCACTCGACGACAATTATGCGGCCTTTGCTATCAACGCAGACCCCACGGGGGTGCTGCAGAATGTTAGCGCCGAATTTCCGCAGGAACTGTCCATATTGATTGTACACCTGGATCTGATGCGTTGGTGATCGCTCAGTAACCACAAAATCACCAGTCATTTTGTTCACTGCGACTCTATAAAACAAGTTCTGAGTTTCTTGAAACTTAACAGAAGAATATGTTATGGAAGGCAACGCTACCTGTTGGGATAGAGGAGTTGACCGTCACGTTTGCCGCATTCACCAAATTGGAACTTGAAGCGCCCTTCTTTGTCAAAAACCTTTAAATCAAACCATTAAATGAAGAAGAAAAAGTTCGTGACTACTCCTAAAACCCTAAACAAACATACCTGAATGCGATGGTTGTTTGTGTCAGCGACAACAATGTCGCCCTGAGCATTCACAGCGACACCAGACGGTTCAGTGAATTGACCTTCCATAACTCCAAATTCGCCGAATTTGCAGTGATAAATCATCTTCTGGCGACTTATTTGGGAGCGGCTACAAAGCATCACATTACTTATTCACAGATATAGTTGGATAATGAGTGAACTGCTCGCAATTAGTATGTTTGAATAAAGAAAACAAAACATCATCATCTTTTGACATGAACATGTGAATAAAGAAAACAAAACATCATATCTTTTGACATGAACATGTTCAAATATATGAAGGAATATGGTTCTCAGTTATGTTATTTGAATTTGAATAGGTCATGCAGGTCCTTTCTTGTCGAATTTAACCACATATTGTCAGGAATTAAATTCGGAGATGTGAACCAAACACATGGAGTGGGCGTCGATGGAGCCTACGATTCTGCGGACTAGCGTGCACAGCGGCGCGACCCACGCTCGAATCGCTTCCGCCCTGGTTAATCCTAGCAGTATGTAGTGTTTTTCATTGCATTTGATGTCTTCACGATAAACAACACCAAATATCGCTACGACTAGCTATGACTGCAACGCAATAAGCTTGGGATGCGATGGCGCTGCTGTGGGCCCTCAAGTTTGTCAGCTCAATCGACGAATACTGTAGTATAAACTGCTGGTGGTGAAACAATAGTCGTTGTAACATAGGACCTTTACGAGCGGCTGTTATGTAGTCACTCTAGAATACCACGATAGACTAGGCAGCATTTTCGCTACAGAATACTGTTGCAGATGTTGCCCAGATGGCTTTGAGGCAAAATGTTGAACTTAACACTGGCGCTATACTCCTCGAGGAGTATAGCACCTTGTGTCGCCGTCGCCGGCGACGGAGTCCGACGATGTTGGCGACGTCTCACAATCGATAGGCACCGGTGCCGCAGTCGCCAACATTAACGGCCGCCGATCGCCAATATTGGTGACCAATCGATCGCCACCGACCTCACAGTCGCCGGCGATGGCGGCCGCCGATGTTGGCGACCGCCAGTCGACGCAAGGTGCTACACTCCTCGAGGACTCTAGCGGCAGTGTAAGTAATGAGCCATTTCAAGAATTCAGATAAAATTTGTGATTGCTATTTAAAATGCATACACTACAGCAGAAAATCTATAAGAATGACTTGTCAAAACAGAAATAGCAGAGCGGAAATCAGGCGTTTAGCTAAACCAAGCTACGAAGAAAAATTTTGGTTCATTTGTGGCATAGAGCGGCACTAGTAGTGTGAAACAAGAAGTTCAGGAAGCCAAAACAAGGTGAAACAGGGCTTTCTTAGATTTGCGGAGAACAAAAATCTGACGTGACAGAATAGCGCGAAACAACATCAGCAAAACAATAACTCACCTTGGTGGATACAATGCTCCCATCTTTTCATCCTCAACGTTTCCTGGTTCAAGCATACCAAGACTAGGCTCCACCCCAATGGACCACTTGTCATAATTATAGACAGGAACTCCACAGGTGTCCTGAAACAACAAGTTTACGCAAACACAAAAGGTAAAACATTGAATATATCTGCAATAAATTTATTCTTAATATATCCGCGATAAATTTTTTTCTTGACTTTTCTAATAACGGATGAAGAAAATTTCACTTCTAGGAATTAGCCATTGACTAAAAAAAACCAAATCCACAGCTCTAGAGCCCTTAGTTATGGAAAAATTCGTTTAATTTCCCCCGTTTCTTGGTTTCTAATCTCATCCTCACAATATCTCATTTATGTTTATATGTATGTGAGAAGGGGAGCTTCTTTTGGACCTTTCATATGTTCGGCTTCAGAGATGTTCTTCGTGTTGGATGTGACCTCGCTAGATTTCTAGTTTTTAGATTAAGCAACTCTCCATTTTGGACTTGTTTTGCTCTCCAAATTATACGTTTATCAGAGGACTGAGTATAGCCACATTCCACATGCTGTTTTCATATAAGAGAAGGTTCCTTTTCACAAAGAATGAGTAAATGCAACGTCTAGAAGGAATATTGACAAGGCGAAACACGTTTAATTTGCACATCACTAAATACTGAAAATGCAACATTTCATTTCTTATCTTAATACTGAAACAAATCTGGAGACTCAGTTCAGCGGCCTTTTTCAGTGTCAACCCAATGCGCCGGTTCCCCCAATGCTTCCGTTGATTGTATGCGATAATCCGCCGTATAGAATGCGATAATCGGGATGACTGACGGCAAATGTCACCGCAAAGAAGGGGGATGCTAAGAAAGTGGGAGCACACACAGCGCGCAAGCATTGATCAATGTTCGTTTCGATTTCGTCTCTATTTTTCCTCTCCAACAATCTAAGGCATATATAATTTTGCCAAAGGAGTTTTATGTTTTGAGCGCAATTACTTCCACAATTTGACTATCACGTTATCTTTTTACAATAAAGGTAACAAGCGGTAACAAGAACGTTTGCGGATAGATGCTATATTCTCTCCAGTCCCAGATTAAGGTTTCACAGGAGTTCACAATAACGCTGTCGGTGGTTTTAAAATGTGTTGTTAAAGAAAACAGCATTATAATTATCATTTTGTATAAAACCAGCGGTAACGAAAAAGAAGTGCTCAGATTTAAAGGTACGGGCGAAAGAAAATATCTGGAACCTACAAGAGAAGATGAAACGTCGCTGGCGAAATTCCCGAGAGACTGACTAGAGCCACCAAATTCGTTTCTCGGACGAAGGAAGCTGTTAGGCTCAGAGAACACGTTTGGTGCAAGGGGGACACTGTGGGCCTGAGGCGGGGAGCGCACAAGCTTAAATGAAAAAAGGGATTAGTGCCACTTATTTTTAAAACAGTTTCAATGTTTCCAAAGCGATGAAATGGCATAACTAAACGGTTCACAAACCTGTCTGCTTGGTGGCCTTCCAATAGGGGTCGGGGGCATGCCTGTTTGTGAGCTAGTCTGTCCGCTCCAATCGGCAGCACCACCGCGGACTTGCCCAAGCAGGCCTTGAATGGCTTGCCGAGCATTTGAAATGTTCAGAGGTGGTAGCTCTAGCTCACAAGAAGATCCCAAAGCGTTCGAAGCCTAAAGGAAACCAATGATAATAGGAAAGAGGGCAAGATGTTAACATTGTGATCTTTGAAATATACAGATCAATTTGAATATTAAATCATTAAGACGGATCGTTTTCCAAGTTCTACACCATATTAGTGAATGCATATTGCTCAACTTTGCAGATTTAAGGAAAATCCCAGTTTTCAAGAAAAAAAGAACAGAATTGCAGAGATAAAACTCACGTCGGGATTGAAAGCCAGGAAAAGCTGAAGTCGAGTGTCCAGAAGTTGCTTGAACACCATCACCTCAGTGGGTGATGCATACTTGACTAGTCTTGTGGTGAAGTCGATGGTCTGACTAAGTTTTTCGGTCATCTGTTGGATACGCTTATCCACCATTGTGAGTTGGATCTGAAACAAGAAATTGTCGGAATTGAGAGATAGATAATTTTGTTTTCTTGAGAGTCAATTGTGCTAATGTCCATTCGAAAGAAGAACAAGGGAAGAGAAGAGAAATTCTTCTACACTATGTGAATTCTTTCTCAATCTTCACACTTCAAAATTAGAATGCTGAATCAGACAACTCCAACTTCACGTAAGATATCCACGGCATCATACATGGAATGTATTTCGCTTTGCTTTACAGTAGAAGTATTTCTTTTAAACTACGAGATTTTAAACAACCATGGGTTTGGATCAATCCGTATCAAAGGCCTAGAAAGTACCGATAGTGATTAAAGGTAAGTGTAGGTCCCTCATTCATGACTTTGGATGTTCAGTAACAGTATCACGAGGTCGGTGGCAGATATTTTCAAAGCAAGCACTTCTAGGGCTTTGGCGGAATGATGCCATGCGTACCCATGATTCCCACGACGCAATAAATTAGCCGGTCACTCACTGCCCTCATCAGGCCCATGTGACAGGTGCACGAAGGCAAACACAATGAGGCGTCCACTCTATGTCACTCTCTCGAGGTCATCATTTCCCAAGCAGATGTGATTTCGCACTACACACAGTGCATCCATACGAATAGATAAATTTTCAACAATTATCCAAAGAAAACAATGAAAGTGTGATGTTTTCCTATAGTAAAACGAATAAATAGCCGTCAGCATATAAAATTTTGTTTGCGGCTGTTCATAATACGCGGGCTCGTTCGCAGACAAGTCATACAACGTTATTATTCGTGTTGAACAATGAAACCAGACTATACCTGCTTCGCAGAGAACGCAGTATCGATCTCCTTGGCAGCAGCTTTGCGCGCCTCGTCTATGATGCGCACAAGGGCGTTAACGTTATCGTCAAGCTGTGAGTGAGCACGACTCAAACTAGCACTCAATCGTTGTTGAGAGGCATCCACCTTAATACGATAGGATGAAGTATGAGAAAAACACTGCAGCGAAACACAAACGATTAGGAAATAGAAGGAACATTTTGAGATATAGAAAATCACCTGCTTGAACATCTCCAGAAGCTCAATGTGCTTGTTGCGCGCCTCGTTAACCAGCAACTCCATCGTACTTAGCTGTTTGTCAGCAACCTGAGAAGGCAAGAATTATGATATGAACAAGATTTCACCAATAAAGTGAGCACAAACAAGGGTGTACGAAATTCTCTTGCAAAATTGGGGCATCAATTGAAAGTATTTCACCGATCTTCTGAGCTATTGATCAAAAGAGCACTTGTCGAGCTATCGACATTATGAACGGGATAGCTATTGCAACGAAGTATGAATCAAGCACCATTTTGTTGTGCTTTGAATTCACACCCAAATTCACATTTATTAGGGATGGCACGTAGTAGTACGAGCAGTCTAATGGAAGTTTTCAAAATGTTCGTGATCGAAATAGTCTGTCCATAACAGCACTCAAGTGGCTTTATACCTCTGAATAGGTAGCCAAATTATGACTTTCTCTTCTTACAGAATTCATCATTTACTCATTCATTCATTTATTACGCTGTTTAAGACAGACGTTAAGAAATAGTTATCGATACATGTGAGTAAAAATCAGTATTAACATTCCTTTCAATGCAATCATAACAAGTTAAAACTGAAACTGCACCACTACTCTGTTAGAAGGTAGTTATCCTAGGGATGACAAATCTTTTGAAAGCAGCAAGAGAGTTTATGGTAGGTGTCTTTTTGCTCAAAAAGAGGTATGCCGTTCCCGCTCCGACTGTGAAACTCTTGGCCCTTATAGAGCTTCGCGGTCATATCATATTATCATATTAGTCGAAAAGAGACTGCACCAAAATCCTTGTTTTGCGGACCTGCAGGATTCCAAAAGTCGACTTTTCCCTTAAAGCTAATAACAGATTGGCGGGCTCCAAAGTGATGAGTCACAGAAGGTAGAGTGTGATGCATTTAGAACTAGTGCTCCTTTATGTAGGTGCCCCATGTGTACCGTTATCGATTAGAGCCCTGAACACACCCTTTGAATGTAACAGGAAAAGAGGCAAGTGTGCTAAGTTCACAGCAAAAATTGTCTTAAGAATACAGGAATCAGGTATTCGCCATCATTTTAGAAGTGATGCGTCTGGACTCGTAAGAGTTTACTCAACTATGCATTCTGTGAAAAACTAGATGTATGTTACATTATATCAGACAAAATCGCAGAATTCGGAAGCTAGCTGAACTATCCGATCTTCAAAATGACAATACACAGCAAACTTAATTTGTGATAGCACAAACGGACCCTATATGGTACACGCGGATTAAAATTGAAAAAAAAATCAGCTCGGAACCCCAAAAATTCCAGTGAAAATCTAGCTAGCAAAAATTTGAAGCAAAATGTCTTTACCTCACTAATCGGTTCGTATTGGTGAGACGGCTGTGCGTGTTCGACGAGCGTACACTCGCGGCAAATAGCCAAGTTGCATGTGAGGCAGAAGAAGCGCAACGGCTGAGCACGATGTTGCAAACATTTGCAGGCACGTTCGTGAGCAGAAGCAGCACTTGACGGTGGAACAGGTGCCTTAAAAACTGTTTAATAGCGGATAAGCTTGAAAAAACACCACAAATAATTTAATGGGAAATCTTGAACAGGACGGACCTGGACCTGAGAGATGGGCTCAACACGATGTCCTTCAAAACAATGCATGTATTGATGTGCCATCGTGCAGTTGGTGCAGAGATAGTGAGTACATTCTTGGCAGTAGTGCGATGCACGTTCTCCAGACTTGCATCCAGTACAAGCCGAGCGGTTTGTTGTGTTAGAATTCTGAATCCATGGCAAAAATCAATGAGAACAATGAATCACGCAGTCAATTTGAAGCGTTACCTGATCGCATGGTGAGTCAGAAAGTGGAGGGGATGAGGAAGTAGAACTGGGAGAGCCAAACAGCAATCCCTTATCTTCAATTATGTTAGGACGAGAAAGAACAGCCTCAAGACCATAATCGGAAAGTAGGGAGTCGAGGCCAAGCTGGACGCTGAAAATGACACGCTCGTTGTGCTTCTAACGGCGAAAATGAGAAGTAGACACGAACCTGAGTTGTGTTTCCATGTGACACTGCGGACAAACGATCTTTTCTGCAGAATCAATTTGTCGTTCGAGGCAAGCCTTGCAGAAGGAGTGGAAGCACGCTAGGACCTTGGGTTCGCGGAAAGGCTCCTGACAAAGCGGGCACTTCACCACCTGGAAAGTACTGACAGATGTACAGCGCATCACATTTGAGCACAAGACGAAAGGGCCATTGGTCACAGAGGAGAGAGACGGAGAGAGGAGATCGAAAGGATGAGAGAGAAGGAAAAAGAGAGAGCCGCTAAGCGCACATGTATTGACAATATGCAAATATTACAGCCGCTGGGACTCCATCGCATTTTGAAGCATACTGTTATATTTATACGTTGCAAACTTGCTTAACATCTTACTAAAGAAATAAGCAATTCCCTCCAAAAATACCACCCTATCCACTGAATTGAGTCTTTAAAGTAGTGAATCTGCATCATGGAGTTCACCCAGCGTTCTTTCCTGGAAGATTTCAACAATACAAGGTTCCAAATCGCTAAGTAGGAGCTTTTACCTTTGCAGAAAAGATGAATGGGACTGCTACACCGATTGAACAATAAAACAATAGCTCATCACAGAAAAGGAAACGTGCTCTACAACATCAACACTAGAACAGAGTGCCAGTTCAGTCAAATGTAAAAGAAACGTGCTTCCCAGTGCTGAACAACAAATCCTTATTCTTCTCTCCACATTTTTTGAAAGTTAAGATTTACTCATCACCTCCTCGACTCGCAGGCGATGAATCTTCGAAAAGCCCACATATCAATTCTGCTCACCAATAGATTGATTCGCAGTCAGAGAATTTTAGAAAACAAACAAGATGTACTGAAATCGTGATGAGTTGTCACCGCGATGCATAATTTTCCCTGCCAATTGTGCGCTCTAGTGCAGCAATCTGACCTAATCATACATAACTCGAAAAATCGTCCAAACAGGTATTAACAGGTTTGACATGGTACTGCATTTCATATGGGGCGAGAGTTCATGAGAGTTGAAGAGATATTAGACGAGCAAAACGCAGAATCATGTAGTGCGGAGGGTGCAAATGTACATACAACGCGGATGCTTGCTGTTTAGCGTGGGAATTGCAAGTTTACGCACGAACACTCAACTATCGCTTTCTCTGAAAATGAGTACAAAGCAGGTGAGCAAATTATGAGCACTATCTGGAATATGAAGAGTATTTTTACTCAGTGATTAAATTTTGCGACGTCAGTGGAAATAGTGCTTAGAATATGGGGGTCATGGCTAACTTCACAGCTATTGATGAGGGGTTTAGCACCATGAATGGCGTCTAAAGTGGGGAACCTGCTAAGAATCGATTTCCAGCCGCATTTCCAGGAGGAATATGGAGCTGTCGCGACTGCTGCGAACAGGATGGATTCGTGAAGCCCGTTCCCGTCGGACTCGTGTGGTGTTCTGCGGGAGAACACGGTGATGGACGGGTGGCGGGTGGTTCTCGGGAGGAGAGTTCCAACTCAGCGCGGCGGCGTGGACGACGATAGGATCGCGATGGGCCGACGATTCGAGGTCCGGCGAATGTTTGTCGCGGGCGCGCGCCTGGCACCGACGCGAACCGCGGCGAACGCGCGCCGTCGCGCTCGCGGAGGTCACCGTGGTCGCCGCGTGGCGCTGACGGCGCGGACCGTCACCCGCACAGGCACACGCCGTTCCGGCCCGACTGATAACGCGCCCCGTGTTCCGCATCGATCCCCGCCCGCCGCGCCCACCGATCCCTGACCTCGCGGGGGTGGGCCGGAGGTCCTGGAAGTGGGGGAGTCCGGCTGAATCCGGAGCGACAGAGCCCCTGGTGGGTGGACTGCTCCTTGGAGTCAGGCGGAGTGCGGAGCGGGGCCGCGGACGGATACGGACGAGGGTTCCGCGTCCAGCAACCTCGATAACCACTGACCTTGGACGAGGTTGCATGTGCTATTACCACGCACTGACAAGTCTCACAATGCATGCAAATACCGACGGTCACAGGCGCACGCAACAAAGGATGCCCGTACAGGCTACGCGGATCCCAGGATTTTGCTGCTGGAGCCCATCTAGACACCCTGGAATCTGTACAACCCCCTCGAAACAATTGTACCTCTAATATCCTATTTTAACAATTGGAAAAATCAATAAAAAGTACTTCACACAAGAAAGAGCAACAACTTTCAGCAGAATTTTACACATGACACGGTGAAAATCAAAACAAAGAGGTGTGTGCAAGGATGCGACGCCATTCGCAGACAATAAACACAGTGGTGGGAGAGAGAGAGACGGTAACGAGAGCAGAGAGAAGATTGTCCCACCTGGTCATTGATGGGCGGAGGGGTCGGTGCCAGTCCGAATGAACCGCCCAGCATAGGCTGCGAGACAGCTGAAATACAACACCACCTTTATCAACGACTCGACCCCCACATACTTCTGATCTACACTTTCTGCGCTCCAAACACAATCACACTAGCTCTCCTGCCACCCTTCTTTGGACGGAAATTCGCTTTGAAACTTTTTTCGGAGTGAATCGTCTCAATTATGCAAGTAAACATTGCTTCGGAAAAATTTTTGAACGTGAAAATTTTGCGGAAATACGTTATGCACTTGTCTACGCAATCTATGCACCGAATGACAGATTAAAAAAATCTCACTGATAATACTACTTCATGGTAGAGGTACCTACTCAATTCTCCACGCTTTACAAGTATAGCCAGTTTCAAAACGATGACAGTTGAGCATATGTGTACAGACTTGCAATTTGTACGCTAAACTGCAAGCATTCAGTTTTTGCCGTATCAACTCGCTGAGCACCGCACGCATTAACATGACTGTTTGCTTCTCTAATTCCTCTCAAACTGTCGTCGCTATTGAAACGAAATACAACAACAAATACAACTTAGTATTTATGAAATGTGTTTAATTATGGAAAACATTTCTGACTTGTTTTTCCGATTTCAGAAGACAATGAGGTCAACAATATACCTTCTCGGAAAATGTAACCAGTTTGAAGAAAGGGATAGCTTTTATTCACATTGCACGAAATAATTCTTGGAATATGCCTGGGATGGCAAGGGCAAAAACTATGGCCCTAAATACAGTAAGCGTAAGCGCTGGAATTTCGGGAATTCGCAGTCGACAAGGGGCATAAAATGGGCATACGTGAGCAATTATCACAAGGGCACATCATGGATGTTGGTTCTGGATTACTAGAAACACATTAACACAAGAGCCTTTGTGCTATTACTTTCGCTTACTCGCTTGTTACATTTTTAAATTTTATTTTCATTCAACTTTTCACTTACTGCAGTTTTTTTTTTCGAAGAAAACTAATGATATTTAGGAGAAATACCCACAGAAAGATGATTTACCAAGTAAAAAATATCCCTTAGTATACCTTCAAAGCAGTTATTATGACCGTGCGAAAATAGAATTTATTCAACTTTGTTTTATTTATTTTTGAGCATAATAACATGCTCCAAAGTAAACAGAATCTGTTATCAAACTTCGAGCTGATAAAACTAGAGAGCGAGATAATTCCCACGTCTTCTTCCCCTCACATAGCGCGTTTCAAAACGGCGACAGTTGAGAATTTGTGCCTGTGAACTGCATTTCTCGCTTGCCTCTCCGAACGCAGCACTATTTCTCGCGTTCTCACCTTCTCTAATATCTTCACACCTACCTTCCCCGGTGAAACACACTATACAACCTGGACATGACGTAGTACTACTTATGCTTATGTGCCTCGCGTGTTGTTGTACGACCACGGTTTATGAGAATGACGTTTCAGGATTCTTCCGAGGATTAACGTCACCGTGAAGTGCTTCGAGACCTCCGCAGATGACGTAAAGTTGGAATATCAGGCCAATAATCCGCGCTCATAAACAATCTGCACAGAAGCATATGTAATAACTAAGCATTGTAGCATGTGAGAAATTTCTGAAGGGTTCCTACTTGTATGATAAACAATTTTTGAAATATTATTTCGGATGTTTTGAAGGGAACAAATGATTGAAATCATTCCCCTGTAGACAATAATAAACCCAAAGTCACAATCACAAAGGTAAGCCGCATGTGACAAATGTCACAGACTCGGCGGAAAAAAACAACCCTCACACCCTCAGTTGTTGGATGTTGCCGCGATGAGCAGCTGTACTACTACAAACATCGCCAGGAACGCCTCTTCTCAAGGGCGACTACTTTGGTGGGAATCAGGTTTTCCAGGACTTCACAGGAACAGCAAAACATCTCCGCTGTAACTGTCCGCTCGCTTATTTACGCCAGCACTCGTTGGTCTCACTGATGGAGCGATATGGAGACCAAATATCCTGTGCGGTGCGAAAATTTCAAAATTCGTTAATCCGTTGCGTTATAGGAAAATGGCCGTAATGCGTCGATACGTTAAATCTTAAAGTTCTCAGGAAACCTAGAAACCGTGTTTTGCATCGGTATGCATGGGTTGTGCATGAGATTGAGAAAATTGTGGGGTTTCCACGGGTTCTGCACAGGATTTGCATAGGATTTGAGGCGTATAGGTTCTCCATGGATGTGCATGGGTTTTCCATGAACATAGACCATTGCTGGTATAGAACTGTTGATTTTAAAAAAGCTTGTTCTGCACGAGAACGAATATATCAGTCGTGGTATTTGCATCAATCAATTCAAAAACACGGATCCTAAGTCTCCTGAGTTATAATGCACAGCCCTGTTCCCACTGCCTTAGGAGTCCGTGGTCGGAATTGTCTTTTGGAAAAACCTAGGCTTATTGAACCACTCTCCGGATTATTTGGACAGTTAGTCTGAGACTCTGCTGTGCATTACTAAATGTGACCAATTATTAAATGTGTTGAATGAAGCGTTCATACTAAAAAAAATCGTGGTGACCTTTAAAAATTGATCAAACGGAAGAACCCAAAGAAGATAGAAGTTTATCAAAGTTTTCTCATGTTCAAAGCTCTTCCGCATTATAAAGCCCTGATTTTTTTGCCTATATTTCTACAGCAATATACCGGGTTTGCAAGCGAAATTCCTTGAAAAATCAAGAATCCAAAAACGAAGCCAGATGAACTTAGCTCGCACATCTTCGCTTTGCCATACTCCGCAATACTTAACCTACTTACTGCCCCAAAGCTTAACTCGGGACTACTAAGAATCTTCCAAATTCCTGAACACCTCACGGAAAGTTTTGGATTATTAGTTTTTGTAAAGCGAAAAACAAAGGATTGAAAGCCTTAGAGAAAGCACTGAATTCTATAAAGTTGGGCTAAGATCCTCAACCATCCGAGGGACTGTAACCCAAGTTACTTGCAATGTTACCGAAGAAGAGTAGTCCCAAGTCGGTCGAACAACAAAATATGTAGTTCGAACCAAGCCTAGACGATCTAGTTCCGAAGTTTAGGTCATCTGCACTTTTGCAGACCCCGTCGATTTCAAATGCGATACGGACACTCGTAAAATTCAGCACAGCTCGGGAAAAATTCAAAATACTACGCATTTCATGATCGATTTACTGGTAATTCCATATCAATGATGGCAGTACATTTCAGCAGAACAAGTTAATGCGTCCACCCAATTCGTTAATGTTTCCAACACAAAAATATTTCGGACAATGGGCAGGATAAAACATCTAAATCCCGCTCTCCAAAATCAAACAATTAGAACAGATCTAGGCTACAAAAACTTGCTCGGATTCATCAAATGCGGAGATGTATGGTGTTTGATGGGTTTTTCTGAGATTGGTGCTCGCGTCAGCTGATTGAACGCTTTTGGGTAAAAAAAAACCTCAAGAGGTTCAGTGACGCATGTCATCTGCGGGTAAGCGTTACGCTAGAATGTTGGTTAAAGGTGAAGAGTTTCGAGTCCAGTAGAGAATATCCTTGCGATCATGCATTTGAATATAATTACTAATTGCCTCGAAAATGGTGTTGGATGACAAACGAGTGCCCGCGCGGCGAAAAACCTCAAAAACGTACTTACATAAACGCTAGTGCTTGTTTGGGTGAATGATGACTCTAGAAAACTTCCATCACTTTTTCTGCGTGGTGTCCCCACACGTGGAAAGCCCTGGTAAAAAGTCGAAACCGGTTTGGAGATGAAGCACACGGCTAAGGCACAACTGCCCTGGCGTTGTTTACATTCACACCACTTGTCACAGATTAGCGACCGTGTTTTACGAACTCGCATTGCAGCGGGGTCGTCGTGGAAGAACGGTCTTCTTCCACGAGTGGAGGAACTCCGACAGAAGAACGCGGATCGGGGTGTGAAGATCAAGTGCGCGATGTTTGCTGTGTGCTGTATGGCAAGCGCAGTAATGATCGAGTATAAACAATGCACGACGGAACGCAGCGGCGGTTTGCGCACGCAACAAAGGCCGTATCCGAGGATTGTCACATAGCGGATTAGCAAATTACTGAGCACAAACTTGCTTTGTTCAGAAGGATTAGAAAGGGGGATTCAAATCTTCCCTTCAATTATGTGAAAACTTTTTTTTTTCAAATGAAAATTTGAGCTGCTTGAATTTGAGAGGGCAAATCTCATTTTTCATTCAGCCAAGTAAAGTTGTGTTAGCAATTCAAGTTGCGGTCTAACCATCAAAATGGAGGATAATCAATGGAAATACTAGTATTATGCAAAGATTTTATTTGAAGAAGATTATAAAGAACTTCTAAAGGGATATGGCCTATTTGACCGTTTCGTTCCCTGTTCCATATACGGATGAATAGGTTTAAAAGGAAGCAATCCACGATTTACCCAGAATTTAACTTGGATGCTGATCTAGCTCAACCAAAAATGATCTAAAATTAGACCCAAAATGGCTCGAAAACAATGAAGGGAGCAGAAAAACCTGTTTCAACTTCTTGTAAGAATAATGCTACCCATTTGAAAGTAATTTTGTGCTGAACCAGGTAGGAATGAAGGATTTTCTGCTGAGCTAGCGGAGGAGTGGGAAAACCAGAAACTTTCCAGGCTCCGCATTAAAAACTCGTCTCAGATTTCGACAAATGCGCCGTTTTACTATTGGAGCTATGAAGAATTCAGTAGTTGTTCCAAAATTAATAGTTAAGATCGAAATAAATCGCTCAAACGAAACGCAAAAATTGCCCCTTTAACATTACTGAATATTAGGTTTTTAAACTACATTTTCTGTAATCACATGACCACATTGGATTTCATTTAATTCATAATCTCCTAATGCAGGCTCAAATAGTCGTAAATAAAAATCAATTCAATTACTCATTCGAATATGTGCGAGATATCAAAGAGAAGTGCATTTTTTCAATTAGAGATCACTATGTGACAACGACTCGGATGACAGTGCGGTAGCGCCGTAGGAGTTCAAATTTTCGAAGTTTTCTGACTAGTAGAAGAAGTTAACCTGGTAGGTTAAGTTAGCGTAAAAATACCCTTCTCTTCTAGGTATAAATACCCTTTTCTTGTTAAATTCGAGCTACTGTGAGACCCAAAGGTTTCAAATGAAGCACCAGCAACTTTCTCTGGTAATCATAAAAAGGTGTGAATAATCCAGGAAGGACGAATGGGGCTGTGCAGATTTCCAAAGACGCTAATTAATCTAATGCAAAATATATTACATAGAAAGACCTAACGCACTCTTAGAAAGACCTAATGCACTCTATCTCCAATTTGTTTGGGATGTCCACAGCTGCTTTGCACCGCATATCAAAAGTGACTATAAAGAAGCATCCATATTTCTATTCCCACCACCCATTTTGAATTCTTGTGTACATTTTGGTGAAATCCAAAAATACGCGACGCACTCGAACGGTCCAAAGACCCACAAAAGCGGTCCGTGCAGTGCAGCGAAAAAAGAACAATGTAGTCGTTGTCGGAACGCGATCAGCACATGACACATGCGACCGAGAGAAAAACGGCTATCTAAACTGGCCAACTGGCTGTTTAGTGTTCTCGAGCGTGTTAAGCAAGAAAAACGCGTGTGCGGGCCGGATGCGATGCGTGCTCCGACAGCTCTGCGACGTATATTTCTGTGGAAAAGATGCATGTTCATTGGAAACGCGTCGCTCTCACATCCAGTTCCTTGGCAGATGCGATCGGATACGACGCGGCGTTATCTTCCACAACTGACAGCAGCAGAGCAGTTGGTTGCCGGCAACTAGTTCGCCAACATCATGAGCGCGGCGGCTGCGACTATAGTGCGGCGCAGATCGCTCGAATCGGCTTGGAATGGGCTAAGCACATGGCCCGCTCTCGTGCGAACACCTTCAGCGCTCGTTAGTGACCGGGTCTGGTCACGGGGGGTTGTTTTTTAGTTGCTGTAAACTAGGTGTAACAACCAGTCGACGATTATGGTTGGGGTCGAAAAATTTCACTTGAATTAGAGAAGCGAAATAATGCATGCGACTTGAAATGTATGAGTCAGCTCAGGTTTCAGAGCGTGCGCTGGAGGGGAAACGGCTCAGGATACGATGCAGAATACTGCCTAGCAAAGCTACGACTATTCTGGCTCCCTGCTACATCGCCATCAGACAAAAAACTCTCGTAATTCGCTCCAGGATGACCTAACAATATGCGAATAGCCGTGCTGAACAGCACGAGCCACAATCATCTCTGCGGGCGACCACCCACCTCGCTCACCAAACCACACACTCACAACACTAACTAAGAACCGCCCACTGACTCGAAATCAAATCAGAGCTGAGCTAGCTCACCTGAGCCCCACGGTGAAGCGACGAACGGTTGAGGAATCGGACGTGCGACAGAAGCAAGTAGCTGCGAGAACGCGATCTCGTCCGAGCCGCTGCTACTCCCCAGCGACTCCGCCTCGCTCATGTCGGCTTCTCTGGAAACAGGAAAACAACACTTCGCGTTACTCTACCACTAATGTTCGCCGACTAGCCTGCATACCGGAACTTGCAGTACGTTTTGTAAACGTATTTGCTCTACATGAAGGATGTTCAGTAGGTGGAGAGAGAAAGAAAACAGCAGGAGCTTGCAAACTTTGAAAAGAAATGACAAATGGAGAAGATGACGGGATGTCAACCAGATGGAGGTGAATAGGAAGAGGAAGAAGGGAGAGATGACAGAATAGAATAAAAGGAATGGCTGTGAATCAAGCAGCACCTTCGAAAATGCTTTTAACCAAAAAAAAAAGCTCGGTTTTAATGTTCGATTCTGTCGGCTTTTCCTGTCATGAGATAATGGTAATTGCTTCGTTCACATTAGTCTAGGAGCTGTAGCTTTTCAGAAGGAAGTTTGTTCGTCGAATTTCTTCTAAACTACTACGACTCCACATACGATACCAACAAGAAAACAAGCTTTCGCGCAAGAAATTGCATTCCAAGAACTGGTTATAAAGACTGGCCGTCGTTCATGAGAAGCTTGACTACGTGCGTCTTCAACAGCAATTCCTGTAAACAACGGAAAATTTTCGGATCAACAGCATTCCCCGCGAACGTATGAGCCACAGTTTTACATCCGCAGCAGTTTGCCTTGTTTTGGAGTAAGAACCTTGAAAGGACAACGATTAGTCGACAGGAGTTTCACGTTACAGGCAAATCATGGCAACTATGACAGTTAAGTCCTAAAGAAAATAACGGCGCCTTGGAAAACTGCGGTGAAAAGGAAAACGTGGGCCGAAGGGTCGCGTGGGGTTGTAGGGGTTCAGAGCGAGCAACACGGGCGGCGGAACGAGCGAGGTAGCGAGGCGAGAGGATAGAAGCGGACGTGGGCTGGTCAAATTCACGCCGCACATGACGGACGGCCGCACGCGCACAGAGAGATCCTCGCCAGATTTGTCGGGGGACGCTTATCAGATGGGGCCCGTGTCTGGGGACAGTGGGCCCGAGCTAGGGGCTGGTGGCACGCCACACAGCCGTTCATGAGCCTACACATCGATTGTGGAACGACTGCTGTGCAGAAAGTAAACAACTCCTGACAGAATAACACCAATGCTGGCGGCTGCGGCGAAAGAGCGCACAGAGCGAGGAGGTTCGTAAAAAGGCGTCAGATGACGAGGAGAACGGCTAGAGAGCGTGCCGGCGGGGAGGAGCGGGCACGGGGTCCGCGACGGGCGCCGAGAGGCAGTGGGCCGGCGGCGGAGGGCGGGCAGAGTAGCAGATTGCACGTCGCGCCGCCTTCTGAACGATTTCGTTCACCGATGAGAGGCTGGCGAGAGAAAGAAAGCGTTCGACGGGGAAGGACTGCGAAACGACAGACAGCAGATGACAAGGCGCGGGGCGAGGGCAGCCCGGCTCGGAGGAGGGCGCCGACGCAGCCGCCGCCACCGCCGCCGCGTTTCTTCGCCCCTCCGCGCCGACGACGACGACGCAGTGCTGCTGCGGGCGGGGCGCAGGAGGCATGGACGGCAGCTGAACGCCGTCGCAATAAACAGAAACGAACGTGAGCACCACAGCACCGGTCGGCTTCCCGAAGGAGTTCCGACCGCCGTCATCTGTCCATTCTCGCCACCAGGTGTAAGCAAACAAATCAAGCCCGTCGGTGGCTTTGAAAATAGACCAAGTGGGCGAGAACAAGCCGGTGAGCCCTCTCGTGGTCATCCGAGGAGCCGTAGCTAGGATACATGTGTGGTGTCCGATCCACTTCACGCCTAGACAAAGACTTTCGCTGATGTGATTTCGATCCGCGCTCGGGACGCACAGTAGAAGTATTAGTCGCAAAAGAGTACCCAGAATAAATTTCGCGAATGAAAAACTTTCAAACCAGATCCAAATTCCTAACATGAGTAGCTCTTGGCTAAAATTCATTATTTCTAAATGTAATCCCAAAAAAGATCTGAATGGATACATAGAAAGAATTTCTTCTAAAAAATCAGAAGTTTTTGCAGAATTTTAGCCGATTTTTCGGTTGCGTTTCTGTCGATGCTCTCATGCTGGATAATCAACTAATTGCTTTTCTGTTTAAGCAGGGGCACGCGGCATACACCGACGTTACCTAAGCTGCTAATTTTTTCATCTTTTTTATCACATGAGTAATCTCCAGACACTTTTATTCTAGTAAATAAACACATAACGCTGCAGCTGCTTACCCATTAGGATTTGGTTATCGAGAAAATATTGCACCCATTAAACAGGAACGTGACAGTGGAAAGAAGTCGGAGCGCCGCTGCTCTATGATCATTTACAAGCTGCAGATGCAGCGCTCAGCAATACTGAAAAGCGGCTGAGAAACAAATCGACAAACGCTCCAGCGGAACCATTTGAAAAACGGTTTTATCAAAAACAGCTTATAGTATTTAGTGGAGCGCTTCCTCTTGGGGTTTTCAAACAAAGTAAGAAACGACGGTTCTTTGTACTATTTTTTCAGTAAGAAATGAAATGAGGTCGGTTTTAGGCAGAGTAGAAAAAGAATTACTCGCCACCTGATGAGGGAGGTGACCCCGCCCTTCCTCGGACAACGCAGCAAATGACAGAAGATTACTGGAATTTTTCGAGGATAGTGGGAAGGTGATCGCCGAGAGTTGCCTCCAGGAAAGGAGCGCAATAGTGGACGACGAGAACGTGGACGGCGACTGAGGACAATGACGTGTAGCTGTGGGGCATCGAGTTGGGCGTTCGATGGCTTCTGCCGTAGTCACGTGGATTCGCGGGCCCGAGGCTCATGGGCGAGCCGTCGTGTTTCCTGGCGACAGAGCAGGAAAAAGCATGGGCACACGAACTTGTTTTGCTGCTCCGTCGTCGTCGTTCGCCTCATTGACAGCCCCCCCCCCCTGCGCTAGATGCCGCGGGCCCCAGCCAGCCACACACACACACGCAAATAACTACGTGAAAACACCGAGCTACTACTTCCTCTATGCTTATCATCACAGCAACGAACACTGCCGCGACTCGACGTTGTTTACAGTAACGCGCGTCGTCGTAAAACAGTGCACCTGACGTGACGACGTTAAGAGGAGGAACTTATGGGCAGAACTGGTTTCCCAGCCTAGTTGTTGTGGTGTAGATGTGCCGGCGTTCGCATGAATCGCTCGCATTGCACGACGACGCGCACACGTGCGGATGTGGACGGTTCCATGGGTGCCGGCAGCCGAACAGCGCTGCGGGCTTTGGGCTTTCTCTCAAACTCGCATTCATGATTCGATTAAATGAGCGGAACCGGCTCCGCAGTCCACCAGCACCCTGCGACTCGCCCCGCCGACTCGGTGGATCCTGAGAAGGCGCCGAGTACAGGCAGCGCTCGAGTAGGCGTAGTTATCCGTCGTTTTCTCGGCTCTCCGCTCGCAGCGCTGTCGCTCGGAGCCGCCCAGCGCCGGCTGACGTCATATCGAGTCATACCCTCATGCCGTTTCGCGGGAATCCTCCACGGCTATGCGTTTACAAAGTGAAAAACGAAGTATTGCCAGCAGGGTGTCCTGTGGGGCGCAAGCATCGCCATGCAATCGAGTTGTCGCTCACGAAAGACGCAGCTGATGCGGTTGTCGGATAACATCTCGTGGACAAAAACTGGGATCTCAGGGATCCAGCGCGACCCCTCTCCGCTGTGGAGCACTCAACCATGAAGATCTTGTGAAACGCTGTTGAGTTCGCTCACTTTCGGCTCCAGGTGGAAATTTCTGAGAATTTCATCTCCCTTGTCCAACATCACTTCAATTTCAACTAGTATTTTCAACAATTTTCCAACTACTGCTACTGATTTAATTATTTCCTCTCGTACGGCATGAGAATCCTGCCCAGAGTGAAATATTACAGCTACGTAAAATCCAAAAATGTTCAGGATTCCAGAAACAGCCCTAAGATCCTTTTAAAACGCTGTAGAAGAATGAATATGTGGAAAACAGAAAAACTATCCTAAGAAATGGAGCTTTAACGGAGGCACGGTAAAGGCGGTGCGACCGGGCTCTGGGACTGACTAATCTGTCCATCTAGCGAATAGCAGAGCCGTGTTCCACCCGACTTTCCAGGGATAACGCCTTACTACCCAAGGAAGGGGATTCTCAACTTTTCCAAATTTCCTCTCCAAATCTGGTCAGCCCTTTCAACTTTCGCCAATTCCTAAGGAAATTTGAAGGCATCACACACAGAACTTCAGCAAGAAACCCAACACTTGTTCTTTCACTTCGAAATGAACGATGCTGTCATGATAGCATAGCAGACAGCGCTGTTTTTTTACCCCAGTGGAACAAATCATAAACGACAGCGACAGACACACGAAATCAGACCGCGTGGAGGCATACCGGGGTATTAAAGGAGCAAGAAGCAGATAAGTTAAGCTTTGAGGAATCAAAAGAGAATAGGATGGAAGGGAAGCAGTCAGAGGACCACCGGAGTTTGTTTTCGTAGACATTGTGGACGTGCAGACCGACGTTTTACACTTCGATTACTATCCAGGCATGTGATGTTCTGGAGTAAAGGAAGCACTTTGGTGTCCTCGAAAATGATGCATTTCCGGGAATTCGAACAGGATAAAAGAATAGAAGAAACTAAGTACTTGTTATGTGTTTTGATCTGTGATTTGCTAAGGTGCGATTAAGTTATATAGCCGTGGAATGATCAGAGCTCATATTCGAGATATAAGTCTTTTTTTCTAACGAATACAGTTAGAATACTTGTATTCAAACATTATTTAATATTGTAACCCATTGGAATGTAAGTAAAGGATGTAGTGTACGCCTGGGCCTTAAAAAGAACTGTGGGAGAACTATAAGTGACTGAAAGCTAGAACGAAGCAGATAGCCTCTAGGGAACCCCCAACAGGAGCGAACGCCACCGTCCGGCGCTTATTCTAGCAAAGTGAGAGCGTTTGTCGAGCGCCCGAACCTCATGGCGGACGACAATTTCGCACGTTAATCGTCCAACACCATCGCTGACTGGCCATAACGACACGCGAAAGCAAAAATTAAAACGTCGATGTGCTTTCTTGCGCCATGGATGAATACATCAACGGGCACAGGTTCAGGTTCACGAGGGTGTGGGAAACCGGTCGGTCAGGAACGCCGAAGGCTTTCAAGCATACAGGGCTGGGTGGAGGCGGA
>KN726876.1:22342-33560 GCA_000816745.1 Ancylostoma duodenale
GGCATCACACACAGAACTTCAGCAAGAAACCCAACACTTGTTCTTTCACTTCAAAATGAACGATGCTGTCATGATATCATGGCGGACAGCGCTGTTTTTTGCCCCATTGGAACAAATCATAAACGACAGCGACTGACACACGAAATCAGACGGTGTGGAGGCAAATACTGGGGTATTAGAAGAGCAAGAAGCAGATAAGTTAAGCTATGAGGAGTCAAAGGAGAATAGGGCAGAAGGGAGGCAGTCAGAGGACCACCGGGGTTTGTTTTCGGAGGGATGGCAGACGTGCAGACCGACGTTTTACACTTCGAATACTATCCAGGCATGTGATGTTCCGGAGTAAAGGTAGCACTTTGGTGTCCTCGAAAATGACGCATTTCCGGAAATTCGAACAGTAAAAAAGTAGAAGAAAATAAGTGCTTGTTATGTGGTTTGATCTGTGATTCGCTGCGGTATGGAGTTACAGCCGTGAAATGATCAGAGCTCATACTCGAGATATAAGTCTTTTTTTCTATCGAACACAGTAAGAACACTTGTAATCAAATTTATTGATATTGTAACCTAATATATGTAAGCGAAGGTTGTAGTGTTCGCCTGGGCCTTAAAAAGAACCGTGGGAGAACTATAAATGGCTGAAAGCTGGAAGGAAGCAGATAGCTCCCGGGAAACCCCCAACAGGAGCGAACGCCACCGTCCGGCGCTTCTTCAAGCAAAGTGAGAGCATTTGTCGAGCGCCCGAACCTCACGGCGGACGACAATTTCGCACGTTAATCGTCCAACACCATCGCTGACTGGCCATAACGACACGCGAAAGCAAAAATTAAAACGTCGGTGTGCTTTCTTGCGCCATGGATGAATACATCAACGGGCGCAGGTTCAGGTTCACAAGGGTGTGGGAAACCGGTCGGTCAGGAACGCCGAAGGCTTTCAAGCATACAGGGCTGGGTGGAGGGCGGAGGGGGGTGATCGTCGAACGCGAACGCTCCGCTTGGAACTGGCTTCTGCTGCTGTGGGGCTGCTGCTGGGTAGGGATACAAGTGGAAAACATGACTATGTCAAGTGATGCGGCCTCTTACATTGTTTTGACGTGATCGCGCCAGGACGCAATTGGAAACTAGGGAACTGGTGGTGTGCTGGTGGCTCGCGCGACGTCAACGATTACAATTTCGAATGAGAATTTGAATCCGAACGACGACGCGGAGGTGTGGGTGGGGGCCGCATGAATCGGAACGACGACCTCGCGCAACGATCCATGCGGTACGAAGCCGTTGCGGGATGGCAGCAGGGTCAAGCGCTGGCTGGCCGGCTTTGATGGATGGCTCTTGCCGCGGATGTCCAGCTAGAGTTCGGGGAATTCGTTGTGGGAGCAGCTACAAGTTTTCATAGATATGAGAGGGGATAGAATATTCTGGAAAAGGATCACAACCCATCCTGGGAACGGGCATCCCCCAAGGTATTCGCGGACCAGGAACAGAAGCGAAATTTCGACGCGAGCTGTGGCCGCCGACACTACTCCGCCGATCAACGAGCACCGCAGGCAGGCCAGAAGGCAGAACAGACGACCAAAGGCCGTCCCCACGAACGAAACCAAGCAGTACTGACCTCTTCGAGCGGGACTCGATCTCCAGGTACGGAAGCATGTCTCGGAATATCGATTTATCGACAGCCAGCAGCTAGCGACTACGTTTCAGGTGGCGAGTGAAGGGGCAGGGCGAAGTACTCGGGCAACGCACGCTATCTCGCCGAGCGCTCTCCGCTCTCCGCGCCGCCTGTGCTTCCTCGACGCATGTGATCGGCCGATCGAAAACACGTAGCAAACAACTGAAAAACCACCATACAACCAGCAGCTTGGCGTTTCTAACGGGCAGCGAGAACGGCGACGAGCCGCGAGCGCAGCAACGAACGAGGAAGCCGAAGAGAAGCATCCAGAATGTCCATGAACGTCGACGGTACGCGCATCCAGACGCGGGAAGCCCGTAACCCGCGTTCCGACGTGCCTAGCACTGACGGTGCTGACTCAGCCCCACACCACCAAGCCCCGGAGTCATTGCTCAAGTCTGTCTCGAAATCCGACGTGAGCACAGTTCATCATGATGTGAGCACGTAGCGCTACTTGCACGAGCTTGCACTTTTGGTGACCAATGCTCAGAGCGAAAAAAAAACAACGCATTCACAGTTTTTCTCCCATACCCTTGTCCACTATGACATTATGTGACGCTCAGCGAAATTCACTAATGTGACAGCGCATATAAATTCAAAATTCATTAATCCTCAAGAGCTCATGCACAGGTGACGTCAGTGGTGTGGAGCCGGTTGGCACGCATTAATTTTCTAAATTCAATTTCATGATATTGATGGGTTTTATCATTAAATTTCTATTGTCTGAGCACATAGTGATCATAAAAACACCATTAGTCGTTGGAGAAACTCTAACTAGCACCATTAGGCTAACCACATTTTCGATTTCAAAGGCACCACCGTCCCACGTCAGAGTCGTTTTTGGGATTTTGCATGAAAAGAACCTCCAGTAGCGCTGATTAGAATGGTATACATGATTCCATGCAAACCTGCCGAAGAGCCCCTATACGAGCACCAACTTTTGGGGATCTTATGGGCGGAGAAAAGACAGGATTCTAGGGTTTTCGCATCATGCACACCCATCATCGTCACGCATGGAACGCTCTTTCTATTCATGTAAGGAGTGAATGATTAACCCCCACGAGTAATACGAATTTCTTCAGAAGGTGCGTTACCTGGAGTGAATTATTTAGCGCCTTGCCCCCTCCCCCCCCCCTCCCTTCCTTGCTCCGCCCACTGGCTCCTCAAGAATTGGGGCTCGAAGACGGGTTCTCTGGCAGTGTTGCACGGAATCACATACATCATTTGGATCAGCAGCTCCTGTAGATTTTTTTCACATGGGAATCTCAAAGAACGATTCTGACCAACTGATTCTGGACCTGCTCGGACTGTTGATTCCAACAATATACGCGAAATGCTTCGAAATCGCCAATAAACCGGTATGCGTGAGGCCAAGCGTACTTTGTACCAGTAGCCTGAGCTGAATGCATTTACCGAACACATGAACTAATAGCTCATCTGCGATGAGGCGCCGATCATCCCCCACAGACGCTGAGAACTCCGCCCATTCCCACCAAAAAGATTAAAAAAAAAGGTTCCTAACAGTTCTCACTTCTCACTTTCACAATGATCTCGGCAGCACACGTAGATTCTATTACCATGATGTCTCACGTCTCGAATATCCCACACCCCTTCAAGGATTTCCTCTGACAAAACCAAAATTAAAGTCTTCTTGGACTTCCGAGCAAATTTTCTTTCTCTATTCGACATGCTAACGAAAACATCCAGGGAACCGTTGCGTTTACTACAATTTTATATGTCATTTCCTCTCGCTCTCTGCCCAGTGCTAGCCGCGCCGCTGGTGGTGTAGCGCGTGCGAACAGCACCTGACTACTGATGCCTCCTGTAAATTTAGGATCTATCATCGGTCACGTCCTCACACGTAGGTTGTAACGGGTTAGTACAGGAGAGGGTCGTTCAGGCCTGTTAGAATACAGGTGGCACTGGACAGAACATGTTAGAACGAGCGGCAAAGAGACAGTGATGCGGAGCGGTTGCGAGGGGGTTTCAGAGGAACCAGAATATCTGTTCCTGTCGAAGCAAGTAGGATAGCTTGTTGACAGTTTTTCAGCACGTTCGTTCTTGTCTCAGATTCTTTCAAAAGTTCAGGTAAAGCGGCCAAAAACCTGAGTTCAAGGACTTCCGAAGAGAAAACCCGCTTCTGGGAAAAAACCAACAGCTAGTGTTGTGGGCTAATCCTCTAATAAAAACTTAGTTACCGAAGTTACCGAATGTAGAGCGGGTTTGGAATGTTCGGCGTTGTGACATTCAAGGATTACAGGCTGATCATATTTTTTGTTCATGGATTATAGTTCGATCAAATATTTATGGTCTCGCTGTGCCCAAATGGCGACAAAAAAGTGTATCCACACGAAGTATCCGGAACACATACGCAAGCCGACTTTACAACTAACGTTTGTTCGCAGATTGGAGGGAGGGAGAGGGGGGAGTGATCATGGTAAAGGGTCATTCGTTTGATCATATTTTTTCAGCCTACTACGCTACATCCCGTGATGAAAAAGGTTTACACAGTGCAGGTGTGGCTAAAACCCGGAATTTACAAATCAAACAAAGTCCTTTACAATAAAAAATCGTAGTGTGGAATGAGAAGTGCATGGGATTCATGAAACATAGAGTAGATAACCCTCATGGTTTGTGGAGGATCTTTGAAAACAGAAAAATATATTTATTTACTGGTCAACTACTGCTTGACGGCTGTCACCTCGTGACAAACCAATCAAAAAGTATTGACATGAGTCCGGGGTTGAGGGGTTCTTGGGTTCGGCTCTTCCGTTAGAATCTTTGGGAAAACAAGGTAACCCAGGGCTACCGAACCCACCCTATAGCCCTGCAGGGGCGTTCCAAGAAAAAACGCGGAACACTGCGCGCGGTAAACACCCCAAAACAGGAGTCACCCTGTATTTGCTGCTTTCCTCTGCTGCTGTTACGCAGGACGAGCAGAAACTGGAAGCGCGCGTCTTTTTCAGCGTCGTTTTGTCGCGCGCGCGCACGAATAGAATGGAGCTAGCGGGTACGTTCTATCCATAACGCAATTTCGTGAACATGTGTACAGGACTTGAACAAAAAGTGCTGCGGAGAATTGCATTCCGACCGGGCTTTTGTACGCAACACCTGGCTATTCATAGTCTGTACAAAGCAGTTCGTACTTCGTGAAGTCGACTTTTTTCGTTGAAAAGATGAAAATCGATTAGCTGTTGAACAAGGAAATGATGCATTTGGGGGATATTTTAACAGGTTCTGATCCTAGTCGGTCTGTTACAGACTTCGTCTAAAATATTAGGTTGTTCGCTAAATCCCTGGAATGGGTTTAAACATTGAAAACCTTCCATGGAAAATCTTTTTCTGTGCTCAATGTATTTTTATTTACTTTTTCCATTTGGTTTTTCAAAAATGGAGCCCTCACTGAAGGATCCTTGGAAATTGTTCTACTAGTTCGAATCTGGTAATATAATTCGCACACGGCTGTCAGCAGCATACTTTACATACACTAGAATACTGTCACAATGTGGGAACTGTATGAGTTGGGCAATCGTGGACCTCGGCCGCTCCACCCTTTTTAGGTACAACGTTCCACAATCCCTTGGTTTCATTCCGGAAGCTCCACGGTCAATCTAACGTGGTCTGGCCTCATCTCACTGTCACCATATGAGGGCGTCACCTTTTCAAATAGCTCTCTTTACCTCTGAACATACATTGCGAGCATGCGTTTCATCAGGAGAACCAATCAGACCAGGGATTCATCAAAAGATGACCGAACAAACCAATGAAAGTCAGCGTTTTGGTTATCGTATAGACTACGCAGTGCTAAGAGACGCAGAAAGTGAACGTTGGTTTGCCAGCTTGAGTTGGGATTCCGACTCAGAACCCCACAAAAACAACTTGTTGACAAGCATTCGGCGAGCAAGTTTCCAACCACATCTGAAACTTGCTCGCTCAAAAGCTTGTCGACAACTTGTTTTCACACTTCCTTGCCGACAAGTTGTCCTACCAAAAGCTTGTCGACTACCTGTTTTATTCTCATCCTTGTCGACAAGTTGCCGTGAGAGAAGCTTGTGGACAACCTAGCTTTGTGTGGCACGATGACGCCAACCTTCTCGATAACGATTTGTTCGTTAAAAGCTTGTTTGCAAGTTGTTCTTGTTCTTTCATGAACCCTAGCCTAGGACAGTTCAGAGAAAGTTAGTTTTTAGTCCATTGTCGGAGCCTTCACATAGAATGCAGCATGGTTTAGAAACAAATCTGTTAAGCAAACAGGTGTTAGAACAGAAAAAAATGAGGAAAAAGAGTATTATCAAGAGGAAAACTATTGTTCGCTGTCATATGATCCAGTGATTTTAACAGCAGGAGATGATCGAAGCAAGTTGCTCGCAGACTGCGAACTAGCTGACCTATACAGTCCTTGTCGAAAAGATGGATTGCGGGTGCGGTTTCATAGCGTCGCGGCTGCAGAATCGTTGCGGGACCTACTCAACCCTCTCACTTGAAGCATGCATTCAGGTCCCACCGCGTTTCTGTAGTCACGGAATCCAATTATGTTCTCGAAAAGGACTGTGCACACTTTAGCCAGAAACCAAAAAAGTGCGAATAACAACAAAGAGCGGAAACGACTGTGGGAAACTAAGTAAAGCTGTGACAGTCGTGATTTCTCGTACACAGGTACAGGCAGTATCCAGGCACATGCTTATTCCGCTTGATGCATGGCGTCTTCGAACGCGCCTTACTGCCGCTGGGTCGAACTTTCGACCACCGGGAATGTTGACACACTCAACAGGAAAAGTAGAGAATTCCCATGTGGATGCATTTTCAAATTCACCCCTAATGAGAGTTGCAACGCAGTCGGTTGGTCACCGACGCTTTTGCCCCACAGAACCATCTAAGCTCACCTTTCCGATGCCGTTTCGGCGGTGTCGCCCACACATATGCGTAGCACAGCTTGCACTTGAACGGGACAGTCGACGGAGGAGGACATGTCGGTGGTTAGTAGGAGGTGAGAAATGAGCCTTTCCACAGGCGTATCGATTATTTTCTGATTACGTATAGTTGTGATCATCCTGATTCCAGAGATGCATTGGCAGGCACCGCTTCGCAACCGCGATGTGGGCCAGGCGCGACGCGGTTCCGCTACGGTTCTGACACGCTTAACTGGTCAGGACGGAAAGAGAACACCGAACTTGTCAGTACTCGGTTGCATTCTCAGCGAAAATTCGTCTCCGCGTCGCGGTTGCGAAGCGGTGTCCACGAATGCGCCACGTATGAAACCAGATGGGTGCATGTTCAGGGGTTTGTTTCTACTGGATCGGAATGTGGTGGAGTCGCGGCGACGGACGGTAACAACATGCGCCACGCGATGTGTGCGAGGCTGAGTGGTTTGTAGGATGAAACAACCGGAGAAAAAAAAACTGCAGGTTTCATTTTACAAAATGCTGCTGGCAAAAGCGACATTCGCCCATCGTGTGATTTCCAAAAGCAAAAAATATAAACAACACGCACGGGGACCCGCAATATCGTGTCGCGCGGATGATCGCCATTTGCCACAACGCGAGTGTAGTGATGCTTCCACGGGGGACCCTGAATCGTCGCAGATGGGTAGTTCGCTGTAGGGTTTGACCATCCCTTATTGCGCACGCCCAAGTCACCCACCAATAGCAATCCAGCTGCATTCCGGTGTGGATCACCCGGAAACCGTATTTGGGATTTCCATGGCTGAGATTCTGCGTGTTTCGGAACCTGGACAGTAGACCCTACAAATCTACGAAAGTTGCACCACCACAGGCATCAATGTTCCCAAGATTTAAGAACGTAGACATGTAAATACATCCTCCTACCCTCTGGATACTTGGACCGTGAAGCATGAGGCTGTTTTGTTTGCAACCAGTTTCCTTCTCTTAACAGTAGTGCTCGCTAGATAAAACCAGTTTTCCATAATTATTTCCGCTCATCACACTTTAGCTCCACTGAACGTGGCCATCTATCCCTGGAAAGGACCAAGCTTGATGCTCTCAAAATCGTGTTCCCCTGAATTTTGGACAAAATTGACCAGTGTTTTCGACTTCACCATTGCTGGAGAGGTAGGATCACATAGGGGTGGAACTCATAGACACCAAATTTCCCATGAACGCTGCCTTTCGTAAGGCCTAGAGATAGTCCATTTTCGAGAGAGGAGTTCACTAGCTGAGTGTGGAAAATTCGTAAGGTATCAACTGATTTAACGAAAATCAGATGACACCGAACTATACCGGCCCTAATCACATTAACTCGTGAGAGCTGATTCGAAACCAGCCAAGATCATCGCAACAAACGTCGTCATTCAAACAGGTCAGGCGGCTGCTTTGAGCTAGTTTTTTCTTGAAAAATTATATCGTAGCCGACCGCCAGATGAACGTATTTTTCTAGGACGATGTTGCGATAGGAGGCACAAAAAAAATTCTGGCTCGCAACCAGATTACGAGGATCATCTCATTCGCAAAATGATGTTCGCAACGATAGAATCGGCTCGTGTCTACCACAAAATACGGGCCCATGCGATGAAATCGCGTCCTTGCCAGCACATGCGCGATCTTTGATGGCTGCAGCTATGATGTAGATCTAGATGAACGGATCCGAGCTTGGTACTAGAAAAAATAAAAGAGGATTCATGACGCGAAACTGCTGAGATTCGACTTGATCATGTGGCGTTCTGTCTTTGCCAAGCTGGCCAAAACCTAGAACAGAAGCCATGTGACGGATCGTCACGGATGTTCAGGAAAAACACCGATCATAGTCGTTCCTGCAAGATTTCCTGGTCGGCCTTTTTCTCTTAGCGGATTATAACAAAGGGCTTCCTAGATACAAGGAACAGCTGAAGAACTCGAACGAACCGGTCAGCACACCCGAACGGACAGGGCTAGTTTATCACCCAATACCTAAAAACTTCGGAAAATAAGCGATTTAGAATAAGCAGTTAGTCGCCATGACTTCCGTTGAAAGATGCTTAGGGCAAGGATGCATCATTGAGGCTATGTACGTGGGGAAAAGTGTTGACGATCGTGTTAGTGATGGGTAAAATTGTGGTGTGTATTTAAACGCGTTTACCCTAGGTCATCTCAATGATGCATGCGGTCCCAGAACTACTGCAGAAATGCTTTGGGTTGAATAATAGCTCTGTATCTTTGGAAGATTACAAACTTTGACATTTTTTGGAGATAGAGGTAGACAGCAGAGAGATAGAGATTGATTCTGCTGATCTACGATTCAGTAAGCACTCGTAAGTAGTGGTAGGTATGTAGGCCTCCGAAAGAAACTTTACTAAGCGCTGACGTTCCAAGTGATTTCTCAAACACTCTGAGACAAATGTGACAGAGTCATCAATCCTTCATAAGCCAGAGACGTCCAAACAAGGTCATCCACAACAACAGCCGCCAGCCCATTACTTTGAACGCACATTATACCCGGAGACTGAGAACAGTTTGGAAGTTTGGGCAGAAACGTGAAGTGTGGGCACCTTTACGAGCATTTTTCACAACAATAGCTCTTCTGTGGAAGACAACGTACGTAGAAAGACCTAAAGGCGCAAAGCTAAACAGAACATCAATAGTCTGTCATAAATCCGGTGGTTTTTGGCTGTGGGCATACTCCTCGAGGAGCGCAGCACCTAGCATAGCCGACGCCATGGCGACTTCATTTTTGATACATATCGAATGTGGGCGGCCCAAGGTTTGCGACTGACTGTCGTGACCCGCCCACAATCAATACATATCAAGAATGAAGCCGCGGATCTTTAGCGATGCTAGGTGCTATACTCCTAGAGAAGTATACCGCAGCCTAAGATTGCACGCCCTCTCTCGCTTTTGGACAGAATTGAGCGGTGTTGTCCTCCCCATCAATGAAAGATCAAGTATTTATCATGCAAATAAGGTTTGTAGTGCTTTTTCACCAGCCATAACTAAAAATTGTAAGTGCTTAACAATGCTCATTTGACAAAAGAAAGTTGAACCAAGTGTTTTAATATAATAGTAAAGTTTCAAACCATACCAAAGCAGCATTTCTGACCGAAATGAAAATAATTAGCTGCATGTGACTGCTTCTGATAGTGCGGCAATTCGTTCGCGAGGTACAAATTGAGGGCAACGCTTGTACTCACAGCGGTTGTACTTGGTTACTAACAAATCGCAAGAGCCATGACGCTGACGCACAAGGCGGTCTCATATGATGGACCATCAACGGTTGTGTTTTAAGAGACCTATATTATATTTTGGGAATATTTCTATTGAGAGTATTCTTCCTACATCCTTAATCCGTTGCTCACGAGGTAGTAGATCCGGTGAAAAACAAGAGCAACCGCCCACTGAGCCGGCCACCTGAAACGGCTAATACCAGCATAGGAAGACAAGCCTATCGTCAGATGAGATATGTGGAGCAGAATCCTTCTGCTAAGCCATCCAAATTTAATAGAAATCCACCATACAATCCTTGACTACTGGAAAAATGCGAGAGCATATGGAAGGAAGGGTTAAAACAAATGGTTTGTTTCGCCTCTGTTTGGACGAACCATTCTTACGGTTCGGTTCTCTTGAGGTTCATCAATAGATGGAGGACCGACCAACACAAAAAAAAATTAGTAAGTAAAGTATAAAATATGTCAGAAATGTTGAACTATGTTGAGAACCGGAAGAACGGACTGAGGTGCGTCTCCTTATTTAGAGGAGAAGAAGTGTGGATGAGGAGTCGAAGAGAATTTGGACTCAATGTCGCTGCCGCAGATTTATAATATGATCAGCAAGATTTGTCTCGACATTACTTCGTGTCAAAAACGACGATACTCGGCCAGAGATCTGCATTTCTCGCCTGCCTCTTCGAATACGGCACTATTTCTCGCATTCTCTCCTTCTCTAATATCTTCACAACTGAGTTGAAACCCACTACATTTGTAGGTTCCCCTCTCAGAATACGTCCGTCCATCTAACCATTTCGAAAGTGTGAATGTTGCATGAGTAGTCGCCTTTGCAAGTATGCGAAGAAATAAGTCTCATCAGTTCGTCACCAGTGAAAAAAAAAAACAGGAATTAGCTTCGTAAAGGGATGCCTTCTTGCTGCTGTTCGCTAAATTACAGAGTGCATGAGAAATTCGCGTACTTTCGTCGTGTTTTCTCAGAACTTCTTACGAATAACCAAGCTTCAGATCGACGATTAGCATACTTTACGCCTGAAAAACTCGCTGAGCTAACTCCTACGGCTAATGCAAATAAGCAGTTTTCCGTGACGGTTGGAAATGATTCGCTAACGCGGAAACTTAAAACTTGGTAGGAACGAAGCAGGGTAAATGTCAGTAGACTCTGATATTTCAATAATATATGTATTTTGAAATTTGACAAACATCAGTGTTCTGTTACCAGAACTATATTCATGTTTTTTTTTCATGATCGTGGAATTACCAATAATGGTGGATTGGTTCATCAACAGCGAAGGTCTAAAAATGTGGCTAGGTACGTAGACTACTACGTATGTGTCTCAAAAGCTTCCCATCCTAAAGAAAAATAAACTTCGACTGAAGTTATCAAGGTTATTATGCAGCAATAAACAT
>KN726877.1:16666-34918 GCA_000816745.1 Ancylostoma duodenale
TTTAAAATTTCACTGCGGTAGCTAATGTGCAAGTGGCCCAGGCCGGAAACTTTTCGATACCCCTGTATATAGCGTAATTATCAGTTGCATTGAAGAAGAAAAATGAAATCAAAAAAGAAGGCGGAAAGTGGCGAGAAACTTTCGCGACAACCTAATAGTAAAAAAAAGGAAAAAGATAAAACAATTCAATTTCCATTCTGCAGTTTTCGCCCTCGCACGGGAACTGAAAAAATTATATGCCCCCTTCTGTGCTTAGCAGTGAGAGGAAAAGGGTGTAGTGAAAGTATGTATTTAGTAATTGAAGAAAAACTAATCTGTGAAACCGAATATAGAAGAGATTACCATTAACTAGATTAACTAGAGAGCAGTTAAGAAACAGTAGAGTGGAGACCAAACAGTGACCATAATGTATGAATACGGTTATACGGTTGCGTAATTAAACCAAAGCGTGTGCTAGCACTACCTGTTAAGAAGCAAAGTCCTTAATAACAAGGAAAGGGCGCAAACATACGCAACCAGTTCTAGACAAGTCAAGTGTGGTTAGAGAGACTTTCCAATAAGATGTTACAGATTGTATGTAGTTGAAATGTGCTAAACCGCCAACGGAAGCTCAGAATCCTATGTCGATGATTCCCTCTAATACTGAGTTGTAAGCTTCACCCAAAACCCAGTAGCTGAGTGAACGACTGGAAAGAGATGCAGACTCATTTTACGGGGTTCGAGTGTCTTCATCCCTTTTTGACTTTTGTTCGGAAATTCCTAGTCTCTCCCACTGCTCCTTTGTTATCGTATTTGGTCAGTTTGAAAGAACTAATGAAACTCTACCGGAGAGCGACGTGCCAAAGTCCTACTCGATGCTGTCCACTGTGATCTGACGATAGAAGACAAAGAGGACCTTATGGTGTACAACGAGTCGAAAATGGATAGCCATTCATATGTAGACTGCTAGAAATGCTTGCATTGACGCTTCTCATACCTACTATTTCGAACACTTCATTGCGCCGGTTGATGTGTAGGATGGTAGTGCAAGTATTGAAGAATTCTGTTAAGATCCGAAAAAGCTAGACACCGAATGCAAGTCAAATAAGCAGGTTGCGATGCTCTAGTTTTGCGCCGAATACATTTGTTAGAAGTGCTGACGGAAGAACCATCGAGCTCCAAGTGTGCGCTGAGCAAGGTCTTACTAACATGAGGTAGCTCTCCAGAAGGACAATGAAGTGCCCCAAGAGTGCCTGTGAGCTGCAAGAAAGGTGCACTGGCCATGAAAAAAAAAGAGATTTTGAGATCTAAATTTTCGTTAAATGTCGTTATCTTAACTTTGTAACGACAAAGCATAAAATATGTTAGAGTGTCAAGTATGGTTTTCTATCCTTGTTTGTCCGAGTATGCGTTCATGAATCCTAGCCCTAAAAATCTTTTTAATCACATACGGAAAACGCCAAAGGTAACACAGAATCACGCCTAATTGAGACGGTTGGCGCAGTTACTGCTGCACAGACAAGTGGAACCAAATACCTTGATTGAGTATCTTGATGAATGACGGACGTTTACAAGAAGAGGAAGAAAACAATTCGTGAGTTGCAAATACATTATCGCCATTCACTCTGACACACGAGACTCACACAAACAGTCAGTTAACTCCTCTGTGAGCAGATGAAGAGATAGAATTCCCAGCAAGGCACTCAACGACTATGCATTCTGTTTTATTTCTCATTGAGATATGTAGACTCAATTCCTAACAATTTTTTGTTTATGCTCTTTACACGCTTTATGTTAATTATTTACAGATGCAAGTGTTTTACTTCAATCTACCATGGATCATCGATCAAACAGAATACAACTGCAATTCGCGCCCTTACTCTGAATGGGTCAGCCGTGGCTCTGTAAATCTCATACAGGGTACCTACTTCGCAACAACAGGAGTCATCTTCGTGGTACGTCCAACACGCAACAAAGCCTTGATAGAAAATAACCTACTTTTATCTGTCTACTTCAGTAGAGGCCATTTTGATTTTCAATTTTTTGACGTGTTCAACGAAACCAAGCATTAGTTGTGACGGACTCGCTACGTACTGACCATGATAAGTTAAATACTTGTGGAAAAGAACATCTGCGAGAGCAAAATTTTCTTCCTTTCCCTGGAAGGTAGACTTTTCCCATCTATATTACTGGAAAAGATAATAGTATGTACAAAACCGAGAAAGGAAATGACAGCTGACCGATTCATTTTTTGAGTACAAAGAAGCATTGCAGACTCTCTATGTGCTGTGTTTGTTGGAATGTCTCGAGGCCGTCTACTGAAAATTCCCTGCTACCGTCTCATGTTTTTCAATGGTTTCGTCGACATTTTGGATCTTGTTATTGGATCTTTCTTCTCAGCTTATTTTCACTTCGTAGGTTCCTTTGTGGAGTGGATTTTTCACTTTTACTCTCATTCGAAAAAATACTATATACCCATAGTACACGTCAATGGGAGCGCCTTCTTTGCAGGCTCGAAAAATACGCCGCGCGACCGCGTTGCGCTTTCCGAAAATCGATACTGTTTGCCGCTGCAATGCAATTTCTGGTCGATATTTCCTCCGATCTCCTCATTTTCAACCATTTTTTCGTGTTTTGCCGCAGTCCTCGTTCATCTTTCGTGCTTCCCTCGTGTGCTCGTTGTAGCTGTTTTTTGTTCAGGTGATGTTCTTTGCTGCCTTTGGCATAAACTCCATATTCCAGTGCAAAGCCTCGACAGCAACACTCAAAAGGAAGAAAGGTTGGACAGGCAGAGAAAAGAAGCATGGTGGAGGCCCACTGAACACGTGAAATCTAGAATTGCATTACGGCGGCAGACGTCATCGATTTCTGGCACGCGCGGCGCGATATCTGCGCTTGTTTCTCGAGGCCACGAAAAACGCTTCCCCGTCGACGCCTACTGTAAGATTTGTGCTTCAGACTGGGGCTGTGTTCTGCACTACGATAATTTTTAATTGGATTGCTGGCCACTTGGCATGGAGTAAGTTTGTAAATGAACACTCTTATCCTTCTGCTCTTCAAATGGTTGGAAAATGCTGGGAATCCATTTAAAAACCTCTATTAAGGTGCATGGTGTGGAGCGTCGTTCAACTGTGTTGTACTAGCGCTTAACAGAGTAGTAGAAATGATACCAGAGTTGCATCAACTCCGCTTCCTATTCCGGGGTAAATTTCTTCACTTTAGTAAGTGCATTAAACGAGTAACATGTCATTTTCAAGGAAAGTTGTTATACATGTGGATGTTTCTCTGTGTATTCTACATGATTATACGACCATTCGTATCAAGGTCTATCCCGTTCAACACTGTTGTTTCTGCTTATATCGGTTCACCAATGACTACAGACGATCCAGAATGGGTTAGTTTTTCTCACCTGATACACGATGCGTGAGTACAAACTGTATGAGCAAAAAAAAAGCCTTACACTCGCAGAGAATTGAGCAGCCCAGAGAAGTGCGAGAGATTTGTATTTAGGAAGTTTTCTACTACGCTTTATTGTTTCTGCCAATCCACAATCTCACTGTCTTGGGGGTTTTGTTGATACTATACCCACTTCTTTGCTATCGTGTTGTGTCTCTTGCCCGTATTGCTAATGGAGGATTGGAGAAAACTCAGATACAGGTGGAGAATTAATGTGCAGTAAAATTGGAAAATATCGGCAATGTAGAGGAAATTAATGGATTGTATAAACTCTCTAATCCATTCTATGAGATAAAGCTTGCATTGTCAGACGGCCAAGGAAGAGCAATATCTTTGATGTGCTCTTAAAAAGAAGTACTCTGAAATGAAGCACGTGCTGCAGTTCAAATAGTACGCAAGACACAAGATGTTTTTTTTTTCTCATCGCATCGAAAACATCAACAAAAACTGGTTCTCTCCATTTAGAAATTCCAAACCGTAGAAATGAATCAGTCATTTGGAAGTTAGCATTGAAATTTCTCTCCAACATGTTTTGCTACTCCATGAATTCTCAAGGCTAATTTGTAAACCTGAAAAATAATTTGAATTAGTGCTATCATCTATGAGATAAGCGTGGACGAAACGCCTGAAATTATAGCACAAGAATTGGCCAAAAAAGTTTTGCTTCACAGATAACATAACCTCTATCATAAAAACCGACATTTCAAGGAGCTGTCCAAGCAATATTCTTTCAGCTTTTTATTCAAGCACTTTCAATTTGTTCTACTACGGCCATAACAGCGGTTTTATACCTATACCTCGAGTTTTTTAGCGTCTCACGAGAGATTGTTATAACAGCAAACGTGATTTGGCAACTGAGCCACGGTAAGTGGTTAATCCACGATTACGGTTTCGGCATTATCTCTGTTACGATATTCAGTAGAAACATTTATTAATTCGAAGACGCTGACCAAAGTCACAGATAAACAAGTGCAATATCACATCATTCATCACTGACACATCGAATTGATTAAACAACATAAAGCCGAAGCCATCTGGGGAAGGGCATGAACATAGTTATACTTACATCTGATGATTTTAACGTTTCCTTTTGCAGGTTTTCTTGATAAGCTACCTGAAAGCAGTACCATCAACTGCTTATTATGGCGCCTCTTCTATATAGTAAACGCTTCCCCTTTTGGCTCCAAAACCTCCTCGAAGTAATAATCCTAGTCCACGCATTACAACATTCCATTTGCACTGTTCCTGAAGTAGCACCAATCAGGCAGTTACTCTTCGCTTCACAGAGTTAGTCATGCAGAGCAAAGTAGTACCAAATCGGTTGTCAAAACTTCCATTGAATTTTTTTTCACGGCGAATCCATATATGCTTTTCGTTCTTGCCTCTTAATACAACACCCAACGATTTCTAATGGGGAAATTGTGGAATGGTACATAGAGAAGAATAATTAACGACAATGTTAAGGACTACATGGAGTCGTCTATCTGTGTTTCAACATACACATTCGAAGAGAAGTAAAAGCTTTGTTCGTCAACTCTCCACGACATCCCAATACGATAGCGGTTAGTGTGACAACAGCTATCGGATGATTATCTCTAGTTTCAATAAAATGTATATTTGCCTCGAATAACTTGACCAGTAAACAGATTGTCACAGTTCTTTATTCCGACTAATGTTCCGCCGTCATCGCCTTCGTTAGAGCCTGGGAAGTCAAAATCAGATGTGATATATCTTCTCAAATTGCCCAAGTAGCCCACAAAATATAACTCAACATGAAAGTAAATACGAAAAAGAGGATCAGATGAGTTAAATCCCTGAAGTTTACCTAATTAGCCGTTTAACCGCGACATAATGGTGCCGCCGCGTTGAACAGGTGGGCCGCTAATAGTAAGTAGGGTGTCCCCGCGTATGATCTGTAGCTCTTGGTACAGAGCCGGTTCGTTGGTCATACCAATGAAGTCTTCCTTCCTATTCATATTTTGGATTCTTAGTGGTTATGAAACGTTTCTAATGTTCTGCGAGTTACAGTTTCGGGTTCCCACGATAAGATAGTTGTTCGAGTGGCACACCTCAAACTTGGGTAGTTGAACTTTATTTTGGAGATTAATCATACGGAAGCAGAAGCGACGTTGAAGTAAATCTACTCAATAAATGCTTAATACGAAACAATGCTCTAAGAGTATCCCCAGACTTCACCAGCAATCCTCGCGATCGCCACGACCGCCGGCGATCGCCACATGGATGAAGTGAATGAGGAGACCCCAGACGTAAGAAGGATGATAATCAAAGGGGCGTGGTAATCGATAGGCATCGTTTCCACTATCGCTATCACTCACATCGCCATTTCATTTTGGGCACATCTTCGAGAGTACGGGCGATGAGCTCCTTTGGCAGCGATCCATGACGATGTAACATGGCAATCGATACGTATCATTTCCCCGATCCTTATCTCTTATCTCTTATCTATCTCTTATCTCTTATCTATCTCTTATCCCCGGTTCATTTCAATTCATTTTGAACTGGCGAAGTCTGAGAATACTCTAAGAGAAGAGTGCTTACAAAATGAAAAAATGAAGAAATCGAAGATAAACGACATAACAAAATCTCGCCCCTTATATAAGCGCGCGCAGGCGCTCCTATGATATGATATCGCAGCACATCTTCTTAGCAATGTAAACATATAGAAGCATAAACGAAACAAAGCAAAGCATCTAAATTCTTCTACTAAGCTGATTGTCAGTCACATCAGTGACTACAGTGATAGCCACCTTGGACGCGCTGTTGCCATGATTATATCTGCGATGAGCACCAAGAGATGTTGCTATTCTGGATCTAATCATGCCGTCCGGGTGTTCTTTCATCCGAATACAAAGTGGGTGCTCTGCTTCACGATATACTGATCTCCATATGTCTGCCAGGGGATGAGATACACGACACATTAGACCACGCAGCTCCCATCCTTTCAAGAAGAAATATGGTAGTGTTGCTAGCATTGCACGGCTGTACTGCAGCGAGTGTCCACCTATGGTGGACACTACTGTCGATTCTCGAGGGGAGGGGGCGAGTACTTGGATACTGTCTCTAGCCCTTGAACGCTTCATCATAGGAGAAAGGGAAAATATGCTGTGACCAGTCAACTTCACTAAAGACGAGTAAGTAATCTTTCTAGCTGTATTTCTCCTCTCCTCAACCATCTGTACTGCTTTTGCAAGGGAAGATGAATCCCACAAATGAATCCCTCCCATAGGTGCTTCTTCCTCATGACCAACTCGAAAAGATTTATTTCTCAACACCATTCAATTACGTTTCTGATAGGAGATACTCTTCATCTTTGATTGTAGTTGAGGTAAATTCGGAATGGACAACACAAACAATGAGCAAATTGTGGCACAATAAAAAAGGTAGAATCACCGTCACTGAACGAGTCGTTGCTTAGACTAGCGGTTGCGGGGAGAAATAATAAAATATATTCCTAAGGGCCGTCAAATAAAAGTTTCGATTCCAACCCAGAGCTTCTCGCCTCGTATGGAGAATAATCAAATGCATGTACATGTCTAAACAATACTAAAAATCTTGCACTCGATTATGGTTCATTATTAGGCACCCAAACGTTACAGTGTTGCGTGGGGGCATAAGCAGAATTAACAGGGCAATTATAGGCAACTCTGAAAGCGGGGTAGTTTTGGATGGTTCCGAATACTCTGTACATCGACGGCGAATGTGGGTCAACCATTAGCTGTTGATAAAGTTGGTCATCACTTCGTCGCTTTTCGCACCAGACCTAGAACGCGGCAACAAAATTAGCATCGAAAACATCGCACAGAAAAACCTTGACCACACATCATTCAGCTGATATCTACATAGAATCTCTCAAATTATTCCACAGCTAAAATTCTTCTGTACAAACTCTTCTAGAAATCAAGCGTCAAACTAGCAAATAACCTCACCTGAGCAAAATTCAAGAAGAAGAGCTGATCGTGGGAGAATTGTCCGAATAGCCGATCAGGGAGTAATGGATCCGGACCATCCAGTGCGATGTGCGTTCGATATGCACGGAAGGCCGCATGTATTCCTGTATATTTTTAAGGAAATTATATTTGTAGTCATCAAACTGACTAAACTGACGTACCTCCGTTATCTGCGATGTTTTCTCCCTGTGTCTGCACGCCGTTCACGCAGTTGGGGAAGTATTTGTCGGGATTCAAAGGGCAGAAGCCGCTGTATTCTGGATAAGATTATCATTTTTGGATGCTGAATATGTAGGCAAAAATATCAAGAGCGATGATCATTAACATTCCAAAACAGATAGTTTCCAGAATTCTAGAAAGTTGAAACCATCTTATGATTACATGGTGTGAGCACGTTATTTCGCAAGGGTTGTAATATTCTTGCTATTCGAGAACGAACGAGTTTCTCAAGCGGAATATTGGACTAAAATATATTTTAGTTCAATATTCCGATATTTTAGGAAGACAAAGCCTTCGAGAATGCGGTGTTATAGGGTGACGATGACAAGCTACTGGGGGACCATTTGAAAACACCTGCTATTGTCTCTGCAAAACACCACTCAGACAATTGAGCAGTTCTAGCTTCGGAGGGCGCGGTCTGTTCCGCCCATCACTCCTCCCCTTCCGGACAATATCAGCTCTCTTGCCGAGGGCAGCAGTGCTGCTTAATGCTGCTACGAGGGCAGCAATGCTGCTTAATGCTGCTAAACGGCGCAGGAGACCTGCCTTTGTGCTGCGAGCGGAAAATCGATGGCGATTCAGCACCTCTAGGCTCGGACAAAAGCGCAAGTGCTCGCAAAGTGCTGCGAGATCACAGTCGATCCGATTTCCGAAATTCGAACCTGCACGGGCAATGGGGCCTCGCGTGCGTTTTCATTCGCAGAAGGGTAGCAGTTTGTTCGTTTTTACATGGTAGTACCTCTCATTTCGTTCATTTCGTTTGACTCAGCTACAATTGCATTTGAAATTATTTGATGCGATTTTTTTCATTGAGTGAGAGCTGCTTTAGTGAGTAAAGGGTGCGCCAAAACTCTTTGGGCAACCACTTCCCTCTATTTAAAAACACGGGGACGAGTAAGTTGGGAAAAAAACTAGTGGTGTGATGCCGACTCGGGCGCGCAGGCATTCCTTCGCATCACTTCTCTAATTATTTTTGAAGAGGCTCCAAATATCTGTGGGATGTAAGAAATTCCTCTACCATAGAACACAGAAGAAACTTTGAAAATTTTAGGAAGCGAGGCAGATATCGCCAGAGTGATTGCTCGCTTCCGTTTTTGCTGTAGTCCGCGCAGGCGCGGAAACTGCGCTATAGTTATTATTTTCTCCCGTTTTAGCTTAACTTCGTGCCTGTTTTTTTTTTGCTGGTGACCTATTTTTTTGCTCTTTTAGTCAATCGCATCCTAATTTGGGATTTATGAAGTAACGAAATTATTGCATCCTACTCTACGGAAGAGTCCGCGAAGTCTCCTAGACATCGGACTTGAAGTGTCGAAAAGTTCCATGGGATCAACGGTGAGCATGGACAACTTCTGATGGACCGCAAGAGAATGATGCAGCGATGGCGTGACTATTTCGAGAGAATGTCCACGGAGGAATTCCCTCATCCGCCTACCCCAGCAGCTACCCTCGGCTCAGTGCTACTCATCACTGTCGAAGAAACTATGGGAGCTCTGAAGCGAGTAAAGTCAGGCAAAGCAAATGGACTCGATGGCATGGTAGCAGAGCTGTGGGAGTCGCAATGATGGAATTCTGCTGAATGGCTAACGAAATTTTCCAACCAGATCATCGCGGAGAAGATGGCGCGTGTGGAGTGGAAGAGAAGCAAGACTATACCGATGTGGAAGGGTAAGGGTAGCCCCGTCGACTGTGAGAACTATCTTTCGATTTGCGTGCTTTCTCATAGCATAAAAATTTTTGAGCAAATCATGCCGCGCACGGAACATCCGACTGATCATTCACCAGTGCGGATTTGTATGCGGATTTCTTAGCTCTAGAGCTCTTCGATAGCCTCCCACATGAAGTGATCTGATATGTATAGCAATGCCAAGAGCTCATCAGATGAATTCGCATCCATTCTAGGATGCTAAGTGGTGACCTGCCACAAAGAAGTGGAAAGTCGGTTTACAGTCACGGAGATGGAAATGCTGTGGTGGATAGCTGGCATCACATGTTTTGATTACATCTGCAACTAGGACCTACGGCGGCGATCTGGCGTGGTTGATATAGCCGGCAAGCTAAACGAAGCTGGTATCCGATGGTTCGCCCAGGTTCTCCTGCGGAGACAAAGTCTGCAGAATCAGCTTCGACCTAAGATGCCAGGCAATCGACTAAGAAAAAGCTCGAAGCAATGATGGCTGGAGGCTATACACTCCGACCTCAAGTTAGCAAGGAATTCACCCCGACCAGGCGCACGATACCGCAAAATGGCGTCAAAAAAGTTATTCATGCTTGCGGCGCGTAAACGTTTACGCGCCGATACACAGTGCAAAAGAGGGAGGTAGAAGAGAAATCCTGGCAGGTCAGCAATGTTCCTAGTTTTGCCGCTGCGACTGCCGCGCGAACAAACCGCGTTTCCATTTTCGCCGCTTTGGGTCGGCGCGAAAACTTTGTGAAGTTTTGGAGGGGCGCGTAAACTTTGACGCGCCGCAAGCATGAATATCTTTGAAGGATCAACAACGCGGACGCCGCGATCAAACAGGAAAACGCCAGAGAAGAAAAAAAAAGACCCTCAGCTAAACATATATAGGTTTACTACTTTGTTTACAAGTATTTGTTTTTGCTATGCTAAAGAACTCAGCCTCAGCCTCACTCTCGCCTATTTTTATTAGCCTTATTCATATAACTTTTCACTGCGATGAATTTAGAAGCGCTAATAACTTTTCGTTATTAGTTTGTGGTTCCGTGCGTTGATTTTACTCAAGGAAGTCACCTGTGACAGTCTATTATAGGGGGATCATGGGGCATTTGAGCTCCGCTGAGCTCACGAGCCCAATAATAGCCCTACAAAGATCCGTGGTGGGGGTGTTATGGCAGCATTTTAGGGCGACAAAACCTCCAGAAATGCGGTACAATAGGGCGACCATGGCATGATAGTGGGGGAACCATTTGAAGAAACCTGCTACTGTCTCTCCAAAACAGCAGCTCTACTCGAAGTGTCACGCTCTTAGAATTGCTGTTGTTGTCGGCTAGAGCTGCTCGATTGTCTGAGTATATCATGGCGGTTCTTTGCCCACTCGCTGAGGTTGGTTAATCGACAACTGTGGTGCACTCATCCAATCCGGATTCACAGATTCTGTATCGCTGAAGGCTTTTGTGGTGGACTAGCCCAGCAAATGTTAAACCACCATAGGTCACATGGAGGTTTGCGTTCCGGGACCTGACCGGAAAGGTCTCAGAAGTTGAATCGTTCTACTTGCCAAGATCGTAAGCTCCTCTCTTACTGATATTTCAACACTTCTATTATTTTTATTAATTCCTTCCGGAATGAGACATTCCCATATTTGGGCAGCACGCCTGAATCGGATTTCCGAGAGGTCTGATCGAGGGCAAAAGGGGTTTCTGTTCCTCACACGCACCTTGGATCCCTTGGTTCATATTTTTTGAGCCTCCAAATGACAGAAAAAGATGACAGAAGAGAAAGGAACAGGTCAAGCTCGCTTTGAAACCATTTTTGAGTACTGCACTGAACTACCACCTCTTTCACTAACAACCACTTAACCTGCCTCACACTACGTGAATTAGATTCCGAGAATGTTTCAATATTCCTTTACTCAGTATTTGAGCCAAAAACGCTAACTTCGAGAACAACCATGCACTTTTCACCCTAGTTTTCTCCTGAATTACCTCGATGACACATTGAGCCATTGATTTGAATTTAGCAGATGAGGAATCGTCCATCCATCCAGTGCAGTTGTCGCAGGCCGGCTTTGTAAGAGCGCCATCAGGACCCCATTGTACACCTTCATCATCAAATCCGTGGGTTAGTTCGTGTCCTGAAATGAGAAAAGTAGCGTTAAATTCTCGGAACACAGGATGACCCAGTTTTATCGTTGTACAATAGTAATCGTAATTACCTGCAACTACGCCCATGCCTCCGTAGTTGATCGAAGCAGGCCACTGGGGGTGGAAGTACGGTGGCTGAAGGATACCAGCAGGGAAAGTGATAGAGTTAAGCTCGGGCTGGAATGGTAACACTGTTGACGGCTGTATACCCTACGTATTTTAGGTGGGGTTAGTTTACCTGGTACCATGCGTTAACAGTGCCAGGCTGACCAAGGAAATCTTTGCGATCGGTTTTGTCAAAAGTCAGCTGTTGGTACTGGAGCATTATGTTGAATCTGTAAAAGTTTGAGCGTTACACAGCAAAAACTCGCTACCATTCCGGAAAAAGGTCCGAAGACGGATGATTACGTCGTCAGCTTGGTCCACATATCATAGTAGTTGCTGTTGGCATCAAAAATGAGGTCTTTGTAGTAGGCATCCAGCTGTGTGTTGTTCATTATCCAGTCGGGGAATGCAATGTTTTGGACTGAAATCGAAGATGTGGTCAAGGAAAAATTACGGATTCCCTAGATATTCCGAAGTCCGGTAGACCCACTTATTCCTGCTGTCTTGTCGTAAGCTTTTCTTTTCGTGTCCACCTGCATCCAATCCAGCTGATCCACCATTCCTTGGAACGAGTGAATAACATTCGCGATAAGACCTCCAGCAGTACTGCAATTTGGGAGGCTTCATCTTGGTCACTCCAGCAAGTATAACAGAGTTTCTCACTCTCTTATATTCTTCTTGGAGTCATCGTCCGGATAGAGGTAGTCGATGAAAACTCGTCCGTTTGCGAACTGCATGAGGTCGTTCGCCATTCTGGCGCAGCTCGCCTGTGTGTCCGCTAATGTGGCGCTTGCCGAGAAACGGAAATTACGTCGTTTTCGTCCCAGTGCGAAGGACTCTTCCTGGAATTTTGGGGGTTAACAACAGTATTTCCAACAACAGTATATTATTTATAATTTTGTTGCCATATTTGTGAAATAGCAAAATCTCTTCTTTCTCTTCTTTTCTTTTCTTCTCTCTCTCTTTTTCTCTCTTTCCTCTCTTCTTCTTCTTAATCAAAATCCCAGTGCTCAGTTATTCTTTATCACGGGGGTTCTCGGACATACTCCGAGCCTCCTTGGAGAACTCATATAGCAACAGAGATCAACCCACAGGCATTCCTTCAAAACTGCTGGCATAGGTTGGCAGGTATTGTGCGTTTTGTAGCAGCAGTCTCATGAACAGGTAGTTCACCAGTAGGGTTTTGTCAAACTTGGCATAGTCCTGGTTCATTTTCTTGTACTGGTCTAGCTGAAAAATGGATGTATTCGACATATTTAGATTCAATCCGCATGCTATCACTACGAAAATTTCTGAAAAATTCCTATGAAGCTTCCTACCTCCATCACAGAGACAGCAAAGTCGTTGGCTTGCACCTTCTTCTGTGCCACAGTCGGAACCTAAATAAATAAAACGCCTCTGATGTTTACACGTTCAGAATATTTGAAATGTTTAGCTAAAGAAACTCAACATGTTCATCTGTTTCCATAGTGTTTCCCCACTTTTTGACGACTATTTGAAATAAAAATACTCATTTATTTCTGTTCTGCCGATACCTGTCTCATATACGTAGCCCAATCGATAAACCCGTAGTTTTGCTGAAGAGTTGCAATAGTCATGAGATTCCAAGAGCGCTCGTACGACCTTCGAGTACCATCGTCAGTGCTGGAAGAAAGACAGTCGCGGATTTCTAGAAATTACAAATTTTTCTTGCATAGCGTGTTCGCCTTCCTCAACTTCCTGAATTGAGTGCTGACCCATAATCAAGATTACCCGAGGTAAACATGTTCACGTCCGTGTTAACGATTTGTCGCGCCGGGCGCTACTCTGCCCTGTAGCGGGGTCCCGCCGCGCGCGCCTGCGCACGGTGGTTCCTACGCTGCTGTCGCGAGCGGACGGCGCGGTGCGGCTGATTTTCGCAATCAGTCGCTGCTGTGCTGTCGCGCCGGATGATCGGGTTCTTCGGTGCTGTCGCGTCGCTGTATCCATCGTTGTCTTTCGTGAATATGCCATTTCAGGAGTAGGAGGTCCTCCTCCGGCTGACCATGCCGTGTCCCGTGAGCAATATCATTATACCATCTTCTGCTACTGGAGCTGGCCCCCTCGTTGTAATACCATACATATTGATTGCCTCGTATTGATCCCATGTGTTTCTTATACCACAAACTACCATTCGTATCGTGTTCTGTCGTGTAGTAATATGTTGTTCATCTTCTTGCTTGTCTATAATCACCATGTGGGCGGGATCGAGGTTGAGGGCGCAGGGTAGGGACCTCGTGAAGGAGACGGGAGGACGGAAGGCGGGATCCTACATAGGTTTCCGGCCGGGTACGTCAGTGGGGATAGGCCGCCATTGGGTAAGTGAGAAGCGCATTCTGCACGGATGCGACCAGTCGTGCTCGGGGTCTAACCTGAGCCCTAAACCGCAGACGGACTCTGGGGCACGACACGATTGGTAAACTTGAGTAGTGCTGACACGTTTACCGCGGCTAATATCAATTTTGCATACGGCTCCTAGATAAAAGATTACAGAGTCTTATCCACATCCAGCCAAAGGAACACAGAATTTATCAAACTGCCGAAGTGATGACGTCTCATGTAGGATAATGATGGAGCTACAGAAAGTTCTCTTATGACGGTTTGAGTTTGAGACCATGTACCTCGCTGAAACTCCTTGTAAAATTCCTATTTTTGGATCTTCAAAAAAGAGAGGCGTACACTTTAAGTCGTATCACAAAGAAGCCTTTACTAACACAAAAGCAGATTTCGAGAACATCTTGTGTCTGTCTACTGAAGTAATTGTGGATAAATAAATGTCTTCCTTAGCCTCTGTTGCTCACCTGTACGTGTTGGCGATCATTTGTTCAAACTCCACGAGACCCTTGACCTTGTCCCTCAGATTCGGATCGACAGCGAGTCCCTGCAGCTTTGCTCTAGCGTCAAAGAAAAAAGGTATTTTAAATACAAGAAATTAACATACCTGTTCCACTGTGAAGTTAGCAATGACGTGTGTGGCGGTGTTGATGTAGTTGTCTTCGATTGTTTTAAACGCATTTGCAGGGTAGTATGTCTTACTGTAACGCAAATTAATATTTGGTAGTGGGTCAAAAAAGAAAAGGAGATCCTGGCTTGAGAGTGGAAACCAGTGGTTCTCCAGAATTCTTTGAAACTATACACAAGCACAGAATCGTTAACCTCATATAGGCAGTATTCTGGTCCATGAACATCCTGTAACCCTTCGTTGGATCATCCCAATTTGTATCGACCATTGGAGTGACCAAAGTGTCAATTCCCTTAATTGTCCATGCTTTTCACTGAATCTGTACTGATAAATCCCTCCCTCGTACTCGTTCATTTACCTGGGTAAATGAAAGGTAAGCTAGTGCATTGGCCAGTTGAGTAGCATCAGGCAGTGCCGCCACATCACCACCGAAGGAGTACGTGAAGTTGGATCCGAGGTATTTGGCCAGGGTGTTGACCTGCAAGTGCAATACGTAGAAACCTAACTTTGTTTAAAGCGAGTAAGTTATTTTACAGCTTACCCGTGGCAGTAGATAATCCTTGGACACGAGGATTCCCTGGCTTGTAGAGCTGTTGAGTGTGGCAGCGATGCACGCATCAGAAAAAGATTTCTCCTTTTTCAAAGCTTCGGAACTCTGAAATTTATGAGATTTAAACATTATCCAGACGTAATTTTGATGAGTTGTTGAGTACTTGGGGACAGTAGCTATTTCGAAGTATTAATGGATTTTTACAAAACTTTTTTCAGTACCAAAACAACAAGTAAAGTAGAAATCTTCTCAAGAAGTAGTAACAGATGAACTCGGAGGCCCCAAGTGCTTATGCTTGGGCAGCACAACCCTCTTTATCAATAAATTGTGTAATCAATTTGCAACAAATTAACAGATAAGATGGTCCATGGATTCACCTGGATAGTCGCTTGATAATCTGGGCTGTTCAGCTGATAGGCCATGATAACGTAGTTGTTAGCGTCAGCGTAGTGGAATGACACCTAAAATTGGTGTGAGTGTTTTTTCCAGGGTTCCCTCGATATCCTTAATGAAAAATATACCAGCTTGTCGTATTTGCCACAAGCGTATTGAAAGAAGTCGGTGCAGGGATCGACTGTAGTGTTCACTGATTGCTAGAAAAATTATGCTTTATACATAAGCTTTGGAGTGTTTCCCAAGAAAATTCAGAAAATCCTGGAAATTCTTGTCGAACCTGGTAGTAGTTCACTGCCATCTTGTAGGCGTTATACTTATCCATGTCACCCGTGGTAATCTGCTTGTTCGTCTCTATATTCAGCTCGCTCTTGACGACTGGTTGGCCATAAGCTAGAAGAACATGTGTGAGATGTTATAGAGACCATGTAAAGGTAATGGACAACTGACAAGAATCGATATCCGACACCCAAACATCGCAGTGCTTATCTGGTGCGTAGGCTGACGATGGGCAGTGGAATGCGTCCTTGAAGGCGGCGAAATTCTGAAACAACGCTATTATCCTCACCACTATTATTAATGGAGCATGAGGATGCTTACCTGGATTGTTCCCCAGACACGATATTGGGACGGTGAATGCGGGTCGACAAGCAGTTGTCTCATCTCCGTGCCATCGTCATATGGCAGCTGGCACCAGACCTGCAAATTTACTCTATGGTTTGGCGCGCTTAGGCCCAAAATGGAGTCAGGAAGCTCTGGCTGCACTCACAGGTTCTTAATATTGTTACTGCCGTCCTAGAAAGCGTACGCTCAATTGAATGAGTTCCAAAACATTCCGACCACTAGCTGACATTAGCGCTATTTAAGGCTAGCAATAGGAGGTGTGGTCTGATTACAAACTCTACGTCTAATCAGCATAAAGATTATTACCTTATGAAAAAAAGATGCTATGTGTCCTCGAAAAGAACTTTGATAGCCAGGATATTTTTATTCCACAAAGAAACATTGACCCGCTATTATTCCCATACACTAGAGTCGGCGTGGTGCGCCACAGAAGAGAAAGGGGTGGGGCAACTGCTCTCCGAATGGTGCGTTCAACCCCTATTCTAATTTCGGTGATTTCGTCTGCCGCTCCAAAACAGGCACAAACAGGTAAGCCGCATACAGACAAGTTAGAACGTGAACGGAGGTCCAATGACAGACAGGATAGGTTATGAGCACACCAATCGCAGGAGAGGGGTACCACCCCGTTTCCCCCACAATGCGCTAAGAACTTCACGGTTTATCCAAACCTGGAGAAAATTGCTGTAACTTCTGGTCCAAGGTTGTTAGGTAATTAGCCTTATATTGTTTATAAGATCATTTTGGTCAACGAAACTTTAAAGGTCAGCCAGGTCAGCTTAGAGTTCTCCTAACGTGCAAATAGTGATGTACCTCTGTATTTACAATTTTCAATCATTTTTTAAGAGGAATAAAGTAAGGAAGCTGTGAAGCTCACCTGCGCAAAACTCAAGAAGAAAAGCTGATCAGCGGTGAACTCCTGAAGCAGATCATCGGGAAGTTGTGGATCAGGACCGTAAAGATTAATGAAGTTGCGGTACGCGCGATAAGCCGCGTGAATTCCTGTAATTGCACAAATTTCAGCAAAACAGTACTTGCTCGCTTGACAATGAGTACAAACCTCCGTTATCAGCGATGTTTTCGCCTTGTGTTTGAGCTCCATCAATGCATGACGCAGATCCGTACTGTGACTTGTCCAGTGGACAGAAATTATTGTACTCCTTCACTACGCAGTTAGCCATTTTATTGAATCCAGCTGCAGAGGAATTGTCCATCCAGCCGCTGAGTACTCCTGTACCATCCCATTGAACTCCTTGGTCGTCAAAGCCGTGGGTAAGTTCGTGACCTGAAGTTACTTGCTCAAGGGGCAGGAAAACCATAATAATGTTGTTCCAGGGTTTACCAGCGATGACACCCATGGCTCCGAAATTCACAGCTGTCGGCCAGGTGGCGTCGTAGAACGGTTTGTGGAGAATGGCGGCAGGGAAGGTGATGGAGTTCAGCTCCGGCTGAAATGATGACTATTCTGTTTATTCATTTGTTTACTTATAATTTTGTTTACAATTTACTTCCCTAAGTCTTCATGTTTGGATGCCTTTTCAACACTTCTTCGGCGCAAATAACTCAAGTATTGGATATTACAAAGATTCAGAGCCGCACATCGCGCAACACCGTAGTATCGATGAAATGTGAGGAAGCGCAGACAGTCAGAGTGTCAAGACGCAGACGAAGCAATGCGGCGAGCGGGTCTGGACCCACCGGACACCGCTTAGATCACATTTTATAGAGTTTTACCTAACTAACCTGATACCAAGCATTTGTCGTTCCTGGTGGACCATTGAAGTCGATACGATTTGTGGGTCCCGCAATTAGAGCGTCCCAAGATTTGTACGCATTGAACAGCTGTACATTTCTCACCATAGTGAAGTAGTCGTCCTTATTAAATTTCACATTTAAAGCCTGAAAAACCGAATTTGTCCATAATTAAGGTCAAAAAGGTACAAAAGGGTCTACCTTATGGTAGTCCACAAATTGGGTGTTATTGGTAATCCAATCAGGATAGGCGATATTTTTGACGAGGTTATCAATTTTACTGTAGGCTCCAGACTTTGTCGCTGGCGTCATCCAGTCTAGTTGGTCGAGCATCGAGCGGAAGCCTAGGATCCATTCATTCATTCACTCATTCATTCACTCCAATCATTCGTTCATTCATTCATTCA